>CAKKLC010013979.1:2622-17282 GCA_918559645.1 Ceratonova shasta
AGAAGGGTTTGAAAAATTAAGCGTCACATTCAACGCTATCACCCAAACTTATATAAGATTAATTGTGGGAAGGAAAACAGTATTTTAAATCTAAGTAATAATGGGAATCATCAAGTGCAAGTAACTAACTATTTTAGAAGTGGTAATGTTACCTTAAATATGACGGCTGACAAATTTAAGGACTACATCAGTGAAAAGGTATATAACAATTTTTTGCCTATCACTTTTTTCTCCAGTCCAGCGTTTATTAAATTGAACTGGGAATTGGCTCATAAAGTCGGAGTATCTTTAGAACGAAGCAGTGTACAAAATTTAGTAATAGAGGACGCAAAAAACAGAAGAATAAACTTAAAAATCTCTAAAATAGAAAGTTTGTTTTTTTAAAAATGGACACATGTACACGTCATTTGTTAAATTACTTTGGAATTAATGTTTAATTTGTTGATAATAATAAAAAAAATAGTAATACGTTTACTGGCAATCAAAGACACTATATCTGACTACTCAAGCGACTATTTAAAAATACTTGTGATGGATGTTCTGAAAGAGTTTAATATTGAACTAGAACAAATTGTATCAATTATGACAGACAACGCTTGCAATATGCTCAGTATTGTCGAAAAATTAAGTTCTATTGAGGCGGAAGACGATATTGATGATTACTCTAGTATTTTAGATGATACATTTTGTGCGCCGCTTCTGATTTTTTAAAGTTCCATTATATGCGATGTGCAGTCCATATGTCGCAATTAGAAATCGTTGATAGCTTGAGAGAATTGCACGCAACGAGAATCCATGAAAATGTACGAAACGTCACAATAGTCGCTATAATACCAAAAAGGCATGTCATAATCAAATGAAGATCTAGTAAAAAAAGGGAGCGATTTTGGATCAAGCTACAAGATGGAGTAGTACATACTAATTGTTACAGTGACTTCTTGAACTGAAATGTTATCTTGAGAAAATTGTTAACTCGAACGTGGATATGACTAAAATTCATTGGAAAGAAGTGGAGGATCTTAAGTTCGTGCTTAACCATCCTTATATCGCTACAAAAGTGATGCAAGCAAAAGATTTTACTTTTAGTTTAATTTTTCAAGAAGTGGAAAAAACATCGTTTTTGTTTGGAGAAGATTGTAAATAATACTCTTGCTGGTAAAATTAAAAACGCCATGCTATGTAGAAAAAAAACATTTAGTAGACAATGATATTCTGTTGGCTGGGATCTATGTTGACCCCATGGTTTGATCCATATTGACAGAAGAGCAAATAAATATAGCTTAAAACGCTCTGTTTGAATCAATCGTTTGTATGAAAAGCCTTTGACTAGAAAAAGAGACGACAACAGGCAGTGTATACGAAGTACCATCATCTTCATCTAAAATTGCTAAATCTAAAGACGATTTTGAGAAATATCTCAATGAATAAGATAAACTAAAACGTCTTCGTTTGAATCACAGTCCAAATAAAGATGAAGGAGACTCTATTTCATAATTTAAAATTGAATTTTATGATGCTTTGAAAATCATGTAAAAAATTGACCAAACTTATAAATTAAATTTTTAAATGGCAATACAGCAGTAATTAGAAATAGTAAAAGATTCAGCATTGATCATTATAGCATTACTGCCAACCCAAGTCTAGGTATAGTGGTTATTTCCGCTCTTTTTAAATTCTAAATTCTGATTTGAGAACCTCTACGAATACAGATTTAATAGAAGCAATGTTGTTTTGAAGAATAAATTCTAATAAATAATTATTAAAGTTTGATCTTATTTTATTTTTATCCATATAACATGAAAAAATGGCTATGTAAAAAGGTATTAAACAATCTGATGAAATTAATCTTTTTTGAGTCGGAGTCGTGTAATTTTCTTTCGACTCCTCAGCCATGCTTTTAAGGATTCATATTTTATTTTAATGTCATGTAATTATATTTGAACGGTCATTCTTGTCTTAATATGCATAGAATTCGGATAAGATCAAAATATAATTATGGAATCATACGGTGATATTCTTGAGTTAATATAAATTTAAATGCTGATTCAAATTAGAAAAAATTTGGATATAATGCTTATGAATTACCTATAATTTTTAAAAGAGGCACTAGAAAACTATATTTGTTCCGTTCCAGAAAAGAAATGCTTAAACAATTATATTCGTTATATCCAAAAATATACTTCATGATACAATAATTTTTACAGATAATTTGAGAGCATATAGTGACGCTCTATGCAAACTTAACAGATTTGGTCATGAAACAGTAAAACACATCTATAACATCTTTAATTGCACAAATCTTGATAAATAATTATGAAATATAGAAGAATTATTATCTAGATTCAAGGCGTTTTTGCGAGAAAAAAGTTAAAAATCCAGATTAATATTAGGAAAATCTTATTCAGTTTATTTATCAGTATAAAATTAATAAAAGAAAGCTTTTTTATGTTTTTATATGCTTATTAATATTTATCACTTGCTTTTTTTAATAAAATGCGCTGTAATTGTCATCTACAAAAATAATTTGAATCTGAAAACTAAATACTCATAAATTCAGTGAAGTGTATAAAAGCCAATAAAAATTTGTATTCACTTATCTTACCTTTAATAGTATCATATTTTTAACCCTAACACAAAAAAGGAACAAATAAGGTTTTATGTTAATGCTCTTGGATCAAAATACGACTTAAAAAAATACAAAGTATAAATAATTTCTTTAAATAGTAGAAAAATCTTATATCAATCTTAAATCCTTTCATAAAAGCATTAGTAAATTTCATGATTTTTAGATTTTATTCTGTAATAAAATTATTTTATTTAATATAAAGTTCTAATAAACTACGAAAAATTAATTTGAAACTCTAAAAAGAGTTATAGTATCAAATATCATTATATTAATACAGATTTTATAAAATTAAGTGTTAATATAAAAAAATTATACAATAATACATTTTAATTTTCTTTAAATTTTGTTAATTTTGAAGATTAAACTAAATAATATAATTTTTTTATTTAATTTGATATTATGAAAATGTGTCATATCCTTAAAAAAGTAATTTTTATTCACTATTCGATATTTTGATGAATTCCTGGAATTTAATAGTCAAATTACATAGTTGATCTTAAACAATGTTTTTAATTTGTGAATTTATTTATTATATAAATAATATTTTCTTAATGGGATTATATATTTAAAATTTTTATTTTCAAGATGTTTAATCCATATTATAAATTTTACTTGTATGTTCTTTAATATTTTTTTATTTTTTAAAATTAATCATTTTCATTCCATTTCAAATGGAATCAATTAAGATTGTCGATCTTTGAAAATATTTTTTAATTGTGAGTTTATTTAGCAGAAAAAAAACAATATTTTCTTATGACGACTATACGTTTGTACGTTAAAAAATTTTATTTTGTATTTTTTTATGTTTAATTCATATTATAAATTTCCTTTTTATGTTATTTAGTATTTTTTTTATTTTTATAAAAATTTATTTTATTTGTTTGAAATTTATAATTTTTAACCCATTTTGAACTCATTCAACTAAGATTTTTGATATTTAACAATATTTTATAATTGTGAGTTTATTTATCATATTAACATTATTTCCTTAAGGTTACTATATACAGTATGTTAAGAAAAAAACGGATCACCTATAAGAGAGTGTGAGCGTTGATTGAGTAAAAATGGGGTTTTAAGTACATTTTAAAAAGTTTAAATCTATGGGATATTTTCTTTTAAACAATTTTAGACATAAATTTACTAAGCAATGCTCGTTTTTTGACAAATTTATCAAAAATAAAAACATGTTTTTATTATTGATTAATTAAAGACAATTTTCGCTCCAAAACTTTAATAGTGATACAATTTTTTTTCCTTCTAAATGAAACAACTGTCAAAATTTCACTGAGCTCAGATAATTTTTCTTTTCCAGAGTAAGGTTTCGCAAAAATAAAATTGCAGATAAAATGAAGAAAAGTCAAAGCGTTGTCTTTAGAACGATAAATAAATATCTGGAAACAAATTCTTTAGTACCTAAAAGAGAATAATGGTATACCAAAGATTTTTAATAGTGGTGATTTGCGGGTAATAATGAAAATTATTGACAAGGAACCAAAGATATCCCTTAGAAAGATGACTGGAAATTTTGCAAGAAGATCAGATAAGGAGTATCTAATGTTACTGTAAAATATGCTCTAAATAACGCTGGTACTCTTGCTTGTTTTTCTATTAAAAAACCGCTTTTATCACCAAAAAAATATTTTAGCAAGGATGGAGAAATCAGACGAATTAAAAAGTATGTCAGAAGATAGTCTTCAATCGATATTTTTTTCTGATAAATCTAAATTTAATCTTTTTATTCTGATAAAAAAAGTTCCTTTATAGACAAATCCTTCAGAAGGCCTTGATTTGAAAAATATATCATGTACTCTCAAATACGGACGAGGTTCGGTCATGGTATGGGGATGTATTTCATACTAAAGTGTCGGTAATCTAGTATTTATAGGTAAAAAGGATAAATGAAAAAATGTATGTTGATCTTTTGCCTAAAAATCTAACTGATTTGGGCTTTAAAAATGGGATTTAAATGACTACATTTTTTAACAAGATAATGACCCGAAACATACTCCAAAGATAACGAAAGAATTTTTTGTAAAAAAAAAATACTAATTTACTTTCTTGGCCAGCTCAATGGTCTGATATGAATCTAAAAGAAACTTATTCGGCCTAAAAAAAATCAAAAGGTGGGCTTGTTAAAGTCAAAAAATATAAATGAATTAAAAAAAATATATGAAAGAATTGGACTCGATACCAGTAGAAAGATTTCAAAGGTTGTCTATGAGCTTTAAAATCGAGTTGATTTGGATTCGGAAGCAAAGATACTTCATATAAAATATTAAAGAGTATTTTATTTTTTATACTATTTTTTTTAATAAAAAAAAGACTTTAATCCAAAATTAATAACTAATAACCATTTAAAATTCAGTTATTTTATGTAAAAATTGCTCATATTTTGATATATGCTTTTCTTTTTTTGCGCGTTTAAAAAAGATTGACAATGAGTGATCCGTTTTTTTTAACATACTGTATTCAAAATTATTATTATTTAAATGTTTAATTCATATTAAAAACTTCTTTTTTATGTTTTTTAATATTCATTTTTATACAAATTAGTTTATTTTTTAAAATTTATCCTTTTTATCCCATTTCAAACATATTAAATTAAGATTGTTGATCTTTAACAAAATTTTTTTAATTGTGAGTTTATTAGCATAAAACAAATTAAAAGAATATTGTTTTATTTTTATGGACATAAAAGAAAATAACAAAATTATTATTTTAAAATTTTATTCGTATCAAGTAATAGTAAATTATTAAGAAAAAAATGTTTTAGGCACAAAAAAATCCAAATGATATCTTATTTTTATACAATTATCGGATGATGCAGGGTTTTATAATTACTGAGGCTTGTTTAAACTTTTTGAAAAAATAAAGTTGTTAAATATAACATAGTGAGTTCACCAAAAAATTAATAAAATTTATGTACAAGATCATGTCGCGAGTTCCCCTTGAAGGTATAAAAAAACTCATGTACTCCAACTTTTCTTATTAAAAAAAATTAAACTATAAAAAATCCAATCAACGTTTTATTTAAAAATCTGTAATCTTGCTAGTTTCTTTCCTCTGCTGCTTTTCTCCCATTAATAATTCTTGTAACTTATATACAAGCTCAAGACCTTTTAAGTTTATTGAAATCAAAAATTTTTCAATTTTCTCCAAAGTGAAATATGCCGTCATTATATCCAATTATAACTCAGTCTTCTTTTTCATCCTCATTTCTTTCTAGCATAAACCTTTTTCCATTATCAAAATTTGATTATTCTTAATATCTTTCTCACTTATTATGTTAACCAAGTCATTTTCGTATACAGCAAAAACATGAAAATATTCATCTTCTTTGTTGCCATATTCGGATGCCATTTCACTAAATTCTTATTTATCCTTCGGATTTATTTCTTCGCTTTCAAATCCAAAACAATTTTTTTGCGCCAAAAAAAAGTTTTCTCTTACTTTATTAAAACAATATATTAACGTTTCAAATGTTGATTCATTCAATCCCTGACTATTAGTGGTATTGTATCACCAATATTACATTTTTTACTGAAACCTTCCAATCCATAGATTCATTGCTAAATGTAGCTTTCTGCATGAAAAACCATATTTATTTAGGTTTAAAAAATCTTATAACAGTTTGATCAAGATGTGGTGTTTTAGATGTTGTATTTTTTAGTAAAAATTTAATTTTTATGTCGGAAAAATTATATTCAATTAAATTACAAGGGACGTATCTATTATGAACAAAACTTGTCTGTTTTGTGATTTAAAATACTTATTATAATTATAAAGGATATCTTCAAAATATCTGCTTTGTCATCCAAGCTTTTGTTGAAGATACATAAATTACAGACTCTAACCATCTATCTAAAAGTTTCAACCATCTTGAAATTTGATTCTTCCCTATAATTAATGGGGAAAATTTTTTTCCACTTTGATTTGCGGTAAACAATATTGTAATTCCTACTTTCAAACATTTTCTCCAAACTTTGGCCTAAGTTGATTAAACAAGTTTATTTTTTGAAGGATATTTGAAGAATAGCGTGGTTTCATCTGAATTAAAAATATCTTACGGCTTGTATGACGAAATTTGATTGAAATAATCTTGATAATCTGCTCCAATAACAGTCTTACCAACCAATGTTTCTTCTACACAAAATACTAAGGATTTAATTTACTTTATTTCAATAACATTAACCATGTACTGGAAGCATTAAATGAGAGTAAACTATATTTTTGCGCAAGATTTAACGCTGCGAGTTGTAGTCCATCATTTGTGATAGATTTATTTTTATTTCGCAAATAAATAAACCAACTTTATAAATCCTATTTTAAAAGTGCTGTTTTTTTCACAATCGACACATTTTTTTCATCAACATAACCATGGTTTAGCATATCATTATGATTTGTACTTCGTCTTTTAAAATAGAATTTACACACCCTATTATCATGGCAAATTTTTTTCCGAATTCTGATTGAGTGTAGGTAGGATTTTTTGCTTAAATTTAAGCATTGCATGTTTTTTAGCTAAAGTATGTGATTTTTTTTTCTATACTGTTATTTTTTCTTAACATTTGGATACAAAAAATGTCATGATAAAAATTCGTTAAATTTTTAAAAAATGTAATTTATAACGTATAAAACCACGAATTTTGGACACAAATTTAAAAAAATTTGACTTTATTTTCTTAAGAGGACTATAAATTTAAATATTTAAAATTTTTATTTTATATTTTTAGATGTTCAATTCATATTATAAATGTCTGTATTAATTCTATTAATATTTTTTTTATTTTGATAAAAATTAATTGTATTTCTTTGAAATACATTATTTTTAACCCGTTTTAAACATATTCAACTAAGCTTGTTGATATTTAACAATATTTTTTAATTGTGAGTTTATTTAACATATAAAAATAATTTCCATAAGAGGACTACATTAAAAAATTTTTATTTTATATTTTTAGATTTTCAATTCATATTATAAATGTCTATTAATTCATTTAATATTTTTTTTTATTTTATATAAAAATTAATTGTATTTCTTTGAAATACATTTTTTTTACCCGTTTTAAACACATTAAACTAATTTGTTGATATTTAACAATATTTTTTAATTGTGAGTTTATTTAGCATATAAAAATAATTTCCATAAGAGGACTACATTAAAAAAATTTTATTTTATATTTTTAGATGTTCAATTCATATTATAAATGTCTGTATTAATTCATTTAATATTTTTTTTTATTTTTATAAAAATTAATTGTATTTCTATGAAATACATTTTTTTTACCCGTTTTAAACATATTAAACTAATTTGTTGATATTTAACAATATTTATTAATTGTGAGTTAATTTAGCATATAAAAATAATTTCCATAAGAGGACTACATTAAAAATTTTTTATTTTATATTTTTAGATGTTCAATTCATATTATAAATGTCTGTATTAATTCATTTAATATTTTTTTTTATTTTTACAAAAATTATTTGTATTTCTTTAAAATTAATTTTTTTTAACCGTTTTAAACATATTAAACTAAGTTGTTGATATTTAACAATATTTTTAAATTGTAAGTTTATTTAGCATAAAAAACATTATTTTCTTAACAGGATTATACATTTATACATTTATACATTTAAATTTTTATTTTATATTTTTAAATGTTCAATTCATATTATAAATGTCTGTATTAATTCATTTAATATTTTTTTTTATTTTTATAAAATTAATTGTATTTCTTTGAAATTAATATTTTTTAACCGTTTTAAACATATTAAACTAATTTGTTGATATTTAACAATATTTTTTAATTGTAAGTTTATTTAGCATATACAAATAATTTCCTTAACAGGAATATCCATTTATACATTTAAATGTTTATTTTATATTTTTAAATGTTCAATTCATATTATAAATGTCTGTATTAATTCATTTAATATTTTTTTTTATTTTTATAAAAATTAATTGTATTTCTTTGAAATACATTATTTTTAACCCGTTTTAAACATATTCAACTAAGCTTGTTTAAATTTAACAATATTTTTTAATTGTAAGTTTATTTAGCTTAAAAAACATTATTTCCTTAACAGGAATATCCATTTATACATTTAAATTTTTTTTATATATTTTTAGATGTTCAATTCATATTATAAATGTCTGTATTAATTCATTTAATATTTTTTTTTATTTTTATAAAAATTAATTGTACTTCTTTGAAATACATTTTTTTAACCGTTTTAAACATATTAAACTAAGTTATTGATATTTAACAATATTTTTTAATTTTAAGTATATTTAGCATATACAAATAATTTTCTTAAAGAGGGACTATACATTTAAACAATTTAAATTTTCATTTTATTTTTTTTGTTTTTTTGCATTTTTAATTAATATTATAAATTTCCTTATTCATTAAATATTTTTTCTTATTTTTATAAAAATTAATTAAATTTCTTTAAAATTCATCATTTACCCCATTTAAAATTTATTCAACTAAGCTTGTTGTAATTTAACAATATTTTTAATTGTAAGTTTATTTAGCATAAAAAAACATTATTTCCTTAACAGGACTATCCATTTATACATTTAAAATTTTTTTTATATATTTTTAGATGTTCAATTCATATTATAAATTCCCTTATTAATTCATTTGATATTTTTTTTTATTATTTAAAATTTTTCATTTTTATCCCATTTAAAATGTATTAAACTAAAATTGCCCATTTTTATTCATAAATATATTTTAAAGTATACTTGGCACTTTAGATTTAATTTTTTAAATAAATTTAAATCTTTTAATATCTCAAATTATATTATAAAGATTATTAATGAGACATTGATGGTAAATCAACCAATATTTTTGATTGTTTGATTTTTTTATTTTGTACATATTGAAGATAAACATTTATTGAAAATTTCATTTTTTATAATATTCAACTAAACAATATATCTATGCTTGATAAACCTTCTAATTAGAGAAAAATATTTCGTCAGGACAAACTTTTACAATCATCTAAAATCCTAATTATTTATAAATATCGTATCATCAAAAATCCACTTTTAAATAAAATTTCTTCATTGTAACTTTTAGAGCTAGTCGAATAATCTACCATCTATTTATGTAATTTTTTTCAACCTTTAAAATTTGACATTTTTCTGATTTAGTTTTTTGTAATTTAAGTTAATATAAAGACTTAAATACTGTCCTTCCCAACAAAATTTTACTAAAAGAAAATATTTCATTTTGTATATAATAAAAGTTTTATTTCCCTTTAAGATACAGAAACATGTCCTTTCTTAAAATGGAATAAAGAAGTTTTTATTGATTATGAATTATTTAGAATCCAAATATCAGCAAATTATAATATTAATCGGCAGTATAAAAAAATTATTAATGTAATTAAAAGAAATCTCTAAACTTATAAGGGCTACATCAATTTATAACAAATTCATAATGATTATATGTATATAAGAATAAAGATTTAATTATTAGATAAATACGTATATTCATCTAAAATTCAAACTCTTAGTTAATAAATAATCATGAGAAAATAAATACATAAAAAATAACAGGGGTATGAAAAGTTATATGTCAATTCTACCGATCAAGAATCTAATAAGGAAATAAATTATTAATAAAGTCTTTAACAATTTTTTTCAACGTTTATTTATCTTTTTGATTAAAATTGTGTTACTCGTGGAGCTATATCTAATTTTCTAACTACATTATGTTTTTTACCTATACATGGGTTTTTTTTAATATAAAAATTGATGATCTTTACCTTAAATATTCCTGTAAATTTTAACCAAAAATTAAATTTTTTTCCAACATTAGAACTAAATTAAATTTAGAACATAAAGTTTTATATACTTTCCTAAAAGTTGAAATATATTTGATCACTTTGAATACACACTTTTTCAAATTTTGATTATTATATATCATTGTAAGTAATACCTATATTGATTATTTTCAACTAGAAATTAATTATATATTTTAACTTAAGAAACTTTTATAAAGATTTGAAAGAAGTTATAATATTAAATAAGGGGACTCATATGGTTGAATTATGATTTGCAAATAAATATATAGTTTTAGCTTTAAAACTGATGATAAAAAAAATTGTATTGTTAAAGATATTAATGGAACCATAATTTTCATTATTATAGTTGAAATGACAAAAAACTGAAATATTATATGTAGCAAACGAATATAGTACAGATAACTTTTATTACACGAGATAATAGAATTGTAAGTTTATTAGGGTTTAATATATATTTTATAATCTTTTTAAAATAAATTCAAATTAACAAGAGTGATTGTTGTATAATTGATGTAAAATAAAAAATATTCAAACAAATTAATTGTTGCAAAATTAAAAAAATAAAAAATAAAACATTTTTGATTAAATTTTTAAAAAAGTTCATTTAGACTGTAAAATTATCAAGTAGTTATATCTAATAGATTGTAAAATTAACCTACTTATTTTGATATTTTATTTAATTAAAAATTTTTAATGACTTTTAAAATAAGCACATTTTAATTCTAATTTAATATTAGTTGGATGAACACAATTTAATTTTTGATTTTTTAATAAATTTAGTTTCTATAAGCATAATTTTAATTTTAAGCTAAAAGGTCAAAATCAAAATTGCTGATAAAATAGCTAAAAATATTTCATTTCAAAATTTAAAAAAAATTTTTCAAGACATTAATTATTTTATTATATTATTTTATGCTAGAAAATCCTTATTAAGTTAAGATTTTTAGTATATTTTTCCATTTTCTTTTAAATTATTAATGATTTTTGTTAACTTGTTTGAATCTGGTTATATGATTGAAGGCCCTCTAATCACGTTTTATTATAATAGTTTATGTAAGATATTATTTTAAAAATAATAAAAAAGGAAGTTAATTCAAAAATCGCTATTAAAATTTCTTTATATTTTTAGGTTTTGAGAAATTTTATGATAATTTTAAATCTTTGCGTGCCAAATATTGTAAATAGTCATCTTAATTTCACGATTTACAACTTTTAATTTAAAAATATATATTTTCCTGTTTTGTATAATAAAATCATTAAAATTCTAATTATAATTTTAAGGTTATTTAAAATTTTTTATCTTTTTCCTATATTGAAATTGAATTAGTAATCAATATTTTTAAAAATGGAAAGAATCATGGATTTAATTAATCTATTTATAGTATTTGTGATAAAAAATTATTTAAAAAATATTAAAAAAATAAAGAAATATTAATTAAAATTTAAATTACAAAATCAGAACTTTTTGCAATTTTAAAAAGAACTATAAATTGAATTTTCATTGCAAGTGTTTTGACACTAAAAAAAAATTTTTGATTCTTAAATAACAATTTATTTTATTTAATATTTATTAAAAAAATAAAGATTGTATATAAACATAAGAGGTGATTTTAATTACATTGTTCGATGTAAACAAAATAAACATCGACTTTTGATAGTCTAGTATTTTTATGTGTTAAATATAAAAAAAATCATGTGATGTAAAAATTTAACAAAGAAAACTGTTTTTTAATTTAGCATTATATTCGTTTCTAATGCATTAATTTAAATATCCATATGATTATATAAATTAAATTTTATGGCCGTTATTACCCGGTAAAAATAATTTATTAACCTAGGGATCCTTATTAACAAATTATCATTAAATGAAAAGCTAAAATTTTATTTAATTATTTAAAAACTTTAAATATTGCCGTACGAAATTAGATAAATCTTTAAAATATATAATAAGCTTTACTATAAGTTAATAAAAATTAAATTTATGATTTTTATATTTCTAAATTAAAATGGACCTAATGAAGTTGTAATACAAACCAAAATAATAACTAATAATTTATATAGATACGTTTATTAATACACTTAATTGTCCAAAAATAAATTATTAAATTAATAAAATATAATATAATATTAATATTTAACGATACTAGATTAAATGTCTTGAATTTTTCTGGTTTAAAAATTTTATATTTATTAAAACATAAAAATATTTCTTTGAACAAGATAATTTCAATCAATAAATATGTTAAAAATTCTTTTAAATTTTATAAAATAATAACTAAGAATTTGCATATCTATATTTTCTAAAATCGTTAAATAAAGTAGCAAAAATTATTTATTTGTATGAATTTAAAAATATATAAAAATATTATTTTCTAAAAATTTGGAATCAAGTCTTTATGTAAGGTTAATAATTTTTAATAAAATTAGCCATAAGATTTTAAATAAATAATTCTTTTGTTAAATATTTAGTACAAATGTTGAGACAAAAAACATAGCATGTGAAAAATATTCTTTCATTTAATATAAATTAAAGAATTTTATTTCAGAAATCTATTGCTAAGTTTAATAAAATAAAAATATAAATGACAAAAATATTAAAATTAATTTTTTTTTTATATATTCAACAATTTTTTTCGTGTTTTTTATTATTAGTTTAAATTATTATAAAAATAAAACAAACATTATATTATATTATGTACGGTATATATAGAGTTATAATTTTATTTTTACAAATTATTCATGGTATTTATATTATCCATTTTTTTTAATATTCTGAGACAGTTTTACAAAAAATAAAATTCAAATTTATTTAGCTTAAAACTATCATAACTGATAATATTTTCTACTATAATTCTTTGAATAAATTTTTCTTTATATAACATTTCAAGTAAACATTTTTATATTAATTCCTAACTATTCATTGTTCCATTATAAATAATTTACAATAAAAAACCAGAATATTGAAATTTCTGAAAAATAAAATTTTCATTGTAATTAAGATATATCTAATATTTTGGATCAAACAATAAATTACTGATAAATTTAATCGTTGCTGTACTTTATTATTTAAAAATATAATTCAATTTTTATGTTTAATTATTGAAAAAGAACATTAAAATGCACAAATTACATCAATTTAGATGGAATGATAATTTTTTACTGTTTGAAATGTTAATAAATACACAAAATATTTAAATTAAGCATGAATTATACAAAGTAAATTACAAATAATCATATTAAATATAAGAAATTAAGTTTTTTTAAATTGGATTGTTTATTTAAATAAGGTACTAATAAAAATTATGTTATTAAACGTATATTGTACTAATATTTATGGTAAATTTTAAAAAAAGAATCCAATATTATATTTTTTATATATTTGACCTTCTATATTGAATACTGTTATAAAAATTTAAAAATAAATATTTTAAATATTATTAGTTGAATTTAACTAGCAATAAAATATGGATTTTCCCATAAAAAAATATAATTATTTATAGAAGGAAATAAAGTGAATAATTCCAAATTTTTTAAAACAATCTTGTTTTGGGTTTTAATTGTTTTATAAAAAAGTTGTATTAATCATAACTAAAATATATAATTTTATCACAATTCATAAAATAAATACTTATTTAAAATAAATATGGTTAACTTTTTAGTAAAAAAATTAAAATTAGATTTACAAAATGACATATATACGAATATTTTTAAATATATTAGGAATACTCTTCTAACTCACAATCAACTTCTTTATAATCAATTTCTACACTATTGATAAAAATAATAATTAAAGTATTGAAAAATATATTTTTAGGATCTTTCTACAAATTTACTTGATTAAATAAACAAAATCATATTTAAATCATATAATCTTGTAAGAATTTAAAAATCATATTTGAATTTTAACTTTCTAAAAGATTGTAAATCATTAATCAAATGAAAAAAACAATTAAGCAAAAAACTTCTTTCTTTAGCTTTGCTAAATATATTACTTTGAGAAATAGGGATTATTTCAATAACTACATTTTTCATTCAAAAATATCGACGGAATTTGAATTAAATCTTTAAAATGTTCCAGGTTTATTCTTAAATAGTTCCAATAAGTATATTATGTATTTACTAGTTTCAAATAAATATATTATGTATTTACTAGTTTAAATAGGTATATTATGTATATATTAAGTTCAAATAAGTATATTATGTATTTATTAAGTTC
>CAKKLC010014000.1:0-13171 GCA_918559645.1 Ceratonova shasta
AGAGGAAGACCAAGAATTTCAAGATTTAGATCAATAACGGAAAATTAAAATATTTAATTCTATTTTTTAAATTTACGAACTTTTTGTCCCATCTTTTAAATTTACAAACTTTTTGTCCCATTTTTTAAATTTACGAACTTTTTGTCCTATTTTTTAAATTTACGAACTTTTTGTCCTATTTTTTAAATTTACGAACTTTTTGTCCTATTTTTTAAATAAACGTAAAAAAAGATCCCATTTTTTATAATGCCCCTTTTTTTAATTATTACTTATTAATATCAGCCATTGTTGCGCAAGCGTATTTTGAACCCTTAAAGTGTATTTTAGCACATATTAGTTATATTTTGCACAACAACAGTAAATTAAATATTAAATCTAAGATTAATTTATCTAAAAAATAATCAATATAATTATTAATCAAAGCTCGTAAAAGGAAACATTAGATACTCTTGATAATTTTTAAAACTATAATAAAAATTATTCGTCATAAGAAACGAATTATTCCGACTATAATTTATGAAATCTCAAAATAAATTAGAAGATGTGCATCTGAAGAAACCATTAAATGATGTTATAGAAATATTGGATAAGCTCGGAGAGGGGTGAAATTGTATTTGATTATATAGTTCATTTGGGTCTGTTTTTAGAGGAAAAATTAAGCATTCTGGAGATATTGTTGCTTTAAAGCAGGTCCCTCTTGATTCTGACCTCCAAGAAATAATTAAAGAAATTAGAGTTATGCAAAAGTGTGATTGGTATTTTTTATTTTTATTTTAGTAAATTTGTGGTTCACTACTACGGAAGCTTTTATGAACAATCTGACTTATATGTAACTTTTATAATATAATATAGATTGTAATGGAGTATTGTGGTGCAGGTTCGCTTCTCGACGTGATGAAAATTCTTGAAAAAAATGTTAAAATTCATTTAATTCTTAGCTTGATGAAAACCAGACCCAACAGATTTTATTTGATACTTTGAAAGGATTGGATTATTTACATACAAGCAAGCATATCCACAGGTACTTTTAAACTTTTTAATTATAAATAACTAAGATTTTTATATTAAATTAAATATTTTTCGAAAATATATTCGTATGTAAATAATTCTATTTTTAAAATTTTTATCTCAAGTCTACTTTCGTATTTTATGACAATTAATCTGATTTCTTAGAGATATAAAAGCAGGAAATATACTCATTAGTCATGATGGAATTGCAAAACTGGCTGATTTTGGTGTATCTGGTCAACTTAGCGTAATAATAAACAAATAATAATAGGAAAACATGGCAAAAAGAAACACTGTTGTCGGTACTCCTTACTGGATGGCTCCTGAAGTTATTTCAGTATAGTAATACGTTTAATGGTTTTTTAGGAGGTTGGCTATGATTACAGTGCTGATATTTGGTCTTTAGGAATTACCTGTATTGAAATGGTTAATGGAAAGCCTCCTTATGCTGATATGCATCCTATGCGAGTAATTTAAAATGTTATTATAGGTCATTTTTTTTATTCCTGCGAATGATCCCCCAAATCTACCAGACAGTGAAAAATATAGCCTTGAATTTAATGAATTTATAAGCATATGTTTAAAAAAGGATCCTAATGCAAGACCTACAGCTAGTGATTTATTATCCGTATTTGATATTTTTAATTTTTAGCATCCATTTTTCTTATCTTTAAGAAACTCACATAGCAATCAAATACAAGAACTTTTACTCCTCGTAGAAACAAAGAAAGAAGATGCTGTATTTTTTTTATAATTCTTTAGATAAAAGAGACTTATCATAATTCTGAAGGATTTCAAACTTCTTTTTTTTCTCCAGAAAAAACCAAGTTAGAATCTTCGGAATCCAATTTCTACTCAATAATTAAAAGCGATGAAAAATGTTCTCAATTAGATAATTTGGAGGACAATTGTGGTTCTTTTAAGACTGCAAGGAACTTTGGGAATATTTTCAATTTAGTCAACGAATTAGACGAAATTTTACACTTGGACGATTCATCTACCAGAGAGTAGATATTTTTATAATTAATATTAGCGATTTGACATTAGATTCTATAACTGGTAATTGTTTTGTAATATTTAGAAGAATATACTAGCACTTTAGTTGGTTTTGACAAAACTGTTAGAAATTCTTTAGGCAGTATTTTAGAAGATCAAGGAGGTACAATGGTTGGGTTTGATGAGGGTACTATGATTGGATTTGGAGGAACTGATTCCGGATCTATTATAACTAAATCTTTTAAAAATGTCAAGTCTTCAGGTACTCAAAGTTTGGTAGAAAATAAAACTCCAGGAATAAGCCAAAATCTAATAAGAATGGCAGCAAAAGAGAATCAAGAGGAAAAAAATAATAAGCCAAAGAATGAGAAATTATTATTTTCTGCTCGTATACCTGTTATTAACGGTAATAAAGAAGTAGTGGACATTAATTACGTAAAAATTATTAATTTTTTTAGTTAAAAACGTTATCTAACAAAGAAGTTTTAGATCGTTTAAGATTCTTGGAAAGTGATAAAACTAAAGATTTGAGGAAAATACAAGCATATTTCAATATCAAAAGGAAATTGATTCAACAAGCTATAAGTGAAAAGAAGTGAGCATATTATGTTAAAATTGTTAATATTATAATTTCAATTTTTTATTAAATAATTTTTTAAATATAGGAGAAATAAGGAAATATATTCCTATTATGGTAGTATATTCGGAAGCAGTAAAAATGATTTTAATATTAAATTCTCTTCTTGTATAAAAATTACAAATTCAAACCTAGTTTTATTAGCATCAACTACAAGTATTTTTCAAACTCAATCATATTTATAATAGAATCAAAGTAGTTTAAATTTTCATGTAATAATTTAATATTAGTACAAGTCAAGACACCCAATATTTATGACCAAGTTAACATTTCAACTATGTAAGATATCATTTTTGGGAATATGCTAAATTGGATTTTCTTAGCTTTTATTATTACTAGTTTTACAGCTAGATGCATATCTGATCCTTTTTTTGTATCTTATGAATTCACCATTGAAATTTAAACTTTAGCGAATTAGTTAAAAAAATTACTAAAGTTTACATTTAAATACATTTCTACTGCAGTTAGGAAATAATAAAAGCTTTTCAATCATTCAAACTTATATATAACTCTGTACTGTTAAAAATAAACTTATTAATATTTTTAAGCTTTGAAAAACATCTTAGACTAAGTTATTGTGTATAGTCCGGAAACTACAAGGAACATTTTTAATTTTAGATAAGGATACTTTAAATTCAATATATTTGAAAGAAAGAAAAATATAACTAAAGGAAATGCAATACCTATAAAGAATATTATAATCATTTATTAAGAATAATAACTTTTTGTAAGAAATATTAAACGCGCGTAAATCCTCATGCACAAACTCAATCATGTTTGAATTGAATGTAATTGAGAAGTCAACTAAAACAGGGTTGATTTATAATTGTTTACGGCTTGGATTATTACTACCTTGTTTATTCTCTTATAGAACTCGTTTAAAATGGTTGAAATTCACTTATATACTGGGTTCAAATTCCTACCAAAACACTTTTTTTAAAACAAAGCGAAATAATTTATATAAGCATTTAATGTGTCAATGAGCGGTTCTTAAACTCTAACTTTCTTCTGCATAAGCCATATAAATTTAAAGGATTCTTGTTTGTAATTTTCTTGTCTCTAAATCTCACAGGTAATTATCTTATAAGACCATTTAATGTTTCTTCAATAATATTAGTATCCTTTGCTTCAAAACTTTTAACTAATAATGTGATTAACCCAATGATTAGTGAAGTTTGGATTATTTTTAAACTTGTTATAACCCTTCCATCGGTCAGTAATAAGTATTGGAACAGGGTGCATATTTTTTAATATCAGATCATTCAAAGGATTTGCATCTCTAACCTTAAAAATTACAGCAAAAATCCTCATATCTGTTTTTTTTAAGGATTTAAACCCGGGGGTATTTTCAAGCGCTTTAATGCCAACAAAATATCTTTCAACATATTTTTTGATATAAATACCTGTAATTTATTTCAATCATACCACGTTGTATCGTCGAACCGCAGAAAAACATACTCATATTTTTTTTAAATTTTCTTTGTAGTTATGGATACCCTTAATAATCCATTTTACAAATTCTGACTGATTTTTGATTTTAATTACATATTTACAGTAAAAAGCAGAGTGTAATTAAAAATCATCCAACTTTGGATTAAAACGTGCTTCACATACTTCACATGCTTCAAAAATACATTTTTGTAGATTTTACTTAGATGATAAATTGTAAGTCATATATTTAAACTGATTTCACATAAATTATTCTCTATCCTCTTCGCAATTATCAAAATTTCTAAACTATTTGCCAAATATCTGCTCTTACATCCATTATTTTAAATTAACTTTTACAATAATACAATTTAGTAACTTTTCCCAATAACAGAAAACTCAGTACAATGATAAAATAGCATTCTTATACATCTTCTATTCCATTTCAATATCTTTTATACCGATTTTGTAAATAGTCCTATTGGCTAGCATGTTGAAGCTTATTGTAACTTTATCCATGTTGACTATGTAAAATAAATTTACCATCAATATATGAGAATACAATTTTCTTTTACAGACTTGTAACGATTTCTGCATAATGAAACAACAACTAGAAACAATAGATTTTTTGGTGCATACCAGTTATAGTGCATTTTATTGTTTATTGTGCATTCTATTTTTTTGAATTAATGAGAGCTCAAATTTAAGACAAATTATTTATTAAGGTCGTAAAAACATTAAACCGCTTTCTATTTTCTATTTTTTACTGCTATAGAAACTGAATTAGAAATTCATTATAATGTTCCTGGTCAATACCTTTGTGTTCTCGTAAGAAGGTTTTTAATCTAGATCACAATCCCTCTATATTTTGCGTGTGCGCGGCTGGATTTTCCTGATTTACAAAGTTTTAGGTTTGATTTACCGTTTCATGCCTAAATTGATTAAGTCTAAAAAGGGTGCTACTATATGCTCTCAAATTTTCTGTATAAATGATTGTGCGAGGAAGTACATTTTCGGATATCACATTTATAATTGTATAAGTGTTTCTGTTTTCAACTGGGACTATAAATATTTTTTGGAACCCCTTTCAACACTAGCTATGTACCACTGCCCAATAATGAGTTTTCCATGGTGATATTTCCGATTAAAAAAGAGTGTTTCATCGATCTTTTCAATTTTTTGGGATCCATTAGGATTTAAGCCACTAATTTTCTCACTTGAATCAGCGATAAATTCACAGATAACTTTATGAATGATACTGCAATATTTGCCAACTGTATTCCTGTTTAATCCCAATTCGTAGTTTATATCGACATAGGGAACTAAGTTTATATATTTATACATAATCTTATAAACAGATTTGAAATCAATTCTAGATCCTTCAAAGAAGCTATTTAAACGGATATTCTTCGATGTTTTACATGGGTTATTACATCCCAAAAAAATCCATCTTTTGCAGCCTTAGGAACCTTATAAACAAGATTCTTCAAAAGTGTGCCACCAGTACATAAACTTTCATTTGCTATGAGTCTTTTTTCTACAAGAAATTTATTTTGGGCAATATGGTTAGCCATTACCTGTTCTAAAAAGCCTTTAGTTATTCTCAAATCCATTATGTCATTATTTTACATGAGTTTATATTCATCCACGATTCTCTGTGAGCTCTTTCTTCTTCCCATTTTAAGCGCTTTTTTTCAAAAAAATAAAATGCACTCTAAAAAGAGAATGCGCTATAATTGGCATGAACAGATTTTTTTTTCCTATAATAGTTTGGTACTATTTTCTATTGATAATAAAACCATAAAATTATTTTATGTTGCAAATTTCTTGACTTTTATATAAATGGAAACTTATTGATAATTTATGACTTTTTGCTAATTATCATTCATTTTTTTTGGATTCTTTTCAGTCCAAAATTTTATAGAAAACACTTGGTTGCTGCCAGCTTCTTTAAACTGTCTAAAATTCCAAACATAATTTTGGACAATTTTTTATTGATAACCTGACGCTCTAATACTGTGAATTTAAGCGTATTTTATTAATAAACGTCGCTATTGCGATTGTATCATGATAGTTTGTAATTTTCAATTTAAAAATTATATGTTGGGTATCAAAAGTAAGACTAGTTTATGCATTAAGTCAGTTAAATTAATTTTGTATTCATCTCTAAATAAAGTTAATTTACACCCAATATTAAAAACTATTAAAGTTCCATGCTTAGAATGTCCATAATATATTAATTTAGTTAATTTTGATAGAAAAAATTTAATAAATAGTTGATAATTTAAAATTAAAATAATACTAGTATCCATAAAGACGGGTTTTTTTAATAAAAAGTGTGATTCCTACATAAAGAATATTATAAAACACTAGTTTAAATTTACATATAAAACATTTAGGTTAATAATACTTAGTACTGATAATTTTCATATATTTATGAAATGAATAAGGTTTATAATTTTTACAAAATAATGATTATTTCTTTGATGGGTTTAAAAGTTCAATCGAGACTTTAAAACACGCTAATTATGATTTTTAATTGAAAAAAATGTAGTATAATTAAATGATATTAATTTATGTAATAACAATTAATATTATTAATAAATAGACTTTTTCAAGAAATATAGTTTTAGGTCAGTGTTTCCCAAGTTGGCGTCAACACCCTTTGGTGGAGAATAGGATTTTTTTGGAAATAATTTAAGTTTTTTATTTTTTCTATTTTATTAAAATATTGATGTTTAAAAAGTATTGAATTTTTATATTATTATCATTTATATACATTTACACCATATTTTTTTATAATAATTTGTTTTGTGATAGTCATTCCAAGATTTGTGATATTTTAAGTGGGAATAGATGGCATATGCTTGGGAAACACTGTTTTAGGTGTATAAATACTATTTAAGTTTTATAAATACTTCTTTTTTAATGTATCTATCAAACCATTTCTTTTTAAGTAACATTATAATATGAGGTTCAATAGAGAAACTATATGAATATATTTTGATATCAACTGTATACAAAAAAATAATATACAAAAAAAATCTCATTTTATATGTTATAGATACTTTAACTATTGTTTCTTATTGGAACAAACAAGAAAAATGGAAGATTTATAAAAATTAGTTTTAATGGATGTGTAGAGAAATAATTTAATTGGTTTATCAAAATTATATAAAGAATTTATTTGTATTATTGGGATAATTCAAAATTTCCGAGTTTCTGTATAATAAGTGATGATGTTTTTTAATAAAAAATTCATCTTTTCTTGTTTAAAATAACCATATTTTTTGTAAAAAATACTTTTTTTTTGTATAAAATGATAAACATTAAAATTTATCATTAATATATATAATTTTTTTAATTTTGTAATATTTATTGTCTCTACATGTTACATAGTCTAATAAAATTAGGTAAGTGGCCCTTCTTTACTTTCCCCGTGTATTAAATTACTAATAGGTTTTTTATAAATATTTTTTGTAAAAAATTTATATCAAATGCAAAAAAAAAAGATTTTGAAATACTAAGTCGTTTTAATACAGAAGATGATACGATTATGTTTGCACAAAAGTATGAATTACTACCGGTTTCAAAAATATGATGTGGAAAAACAACGGGGATTTTTGTAAGATCCTCATTGAAAAAATAAAGAAAATTAGTTTAGATGAAATGTTTTTAACTATGTAAAAGAAATTTCAATTAGAAATGGTAGTTTTTTAAACAATACCTTTTGCCAATCAATGAAATTCAAAGACTTTGTTTTTATTTTTTAAAAAAATGAATGTGATTTTAATAGAATCAAGGAAAAAAACAATATTAAAAGTGACAGAACAATAGTTAATTGGTTTCATTTATGCCTTAAAATCTGCCAGAATTGTTTTATTAACCACCGCATAGTGTTAGGTGAGATTGGTTTAGAGTGTAAAACTTGACGAGGCTATACTTGTCAAGACCAAATACAATCAAGGAACAAGAGTTTTTGTTCAATGGATCTTTGCCGCGCGTAATGTTGTTTCAAAAGATCGCTTTTGTTTTTTTTGTACTTGACAGAACACGTGCAACTTTACTTCCGATTAATCAAAAATATGTACTTGAAGGAAGCATTGTATACACTGATAGTGTACGTATGTATAGTTGTCTTGGTTCAGAATGATATACATACAAAATTGTAATTCTTAAAATTTGTCGATTTTTCAACTATGAAACATCTGCAACCACTAAATGAGTTGAATTTTGTGATTCAGAGCTAGATAAAATTACAAGGAGAGAAATGGAACTCACAGGTTAACACTTGAGTCATATCTTTTTTAATTCATGGGGCAAGAAAAAATAAAAAAATCATTTTTTGTTTGTTGAACACATAAAAGAGGATTTCAATCTTGAATAAAAGTTTTTGTACTTTTTTATTAAAAAAAAACCCAATAGTAATTTAATACACAGGGGAAAATAAAAAAAGCGTCAGGTAAGTTTCTTTAAATATTTAAAATAATTTTTGGATCAAGTCTATTTTTTCCCACTTTTTCGATTAAGTGTATTATTCCCCGATTTTAACCGATAAATGTTTTTTATTTTTAAAAAAATTAATAAATTTAGAATCCGTGATGACACCAAACCGATTTGAGGAAAGTATTATGGAATGAATCAAAGAGAATTAACGAGTTTTTTTTATTGGAAATCGTTTTTTGAAAAAAGAATACAATTGTCAACTCTGCAATAATCCGTGTAAATTTAGAAAATAATTACGCAAAATTGACAACTTTGTTTGGAGATGTTATACTCCTACTTGTAAAAATTATGACAATATTTTTCTTTGCGATACGGCTCTTTCTTTTAACATTACCGCAATAATATTTGTACAATACTTCTAGTTATTCTTATGTATTCCACAAGACAACGCGAATTTATCATAAAAGCATAATTGGATCTTGACGATATAAAAATAAAAAAAATATTAAAAATGCTCAAAGACTTGATTCCTGTTCAAAATTTTAGTGGTAATAAACTTGGTGGACCTAGTATACTTGTAGAAATTGATGAAACCATGTTAAACTACAAATGGAAAAGTCACCAAGGTAGGTCACTCGAAAACAAAATAGATGCTTTAGTTATTGCTGAAGTTATCAATAATAATGTGACAAGAATTTTCGCTATTGTTATTTTTAATAAACAGCAGAATACGTTGATTCCAATAATTTGTTCACAGGTAACTGCAAATTCAATTATTTGGACTAATGAACATAGATCCTACTCAAAACTTTCTTCTTTTCTTATGTTCATGACACAGTGTGTCATAAATACTCATTTCTTTCTTCTACAGGATCAAATACTCAAGCACTTGAATCAGTAAATAATTGTATCAAGTGGGAGATTTAATCAAAAAAGGGGTATTAACTACAAAAAGAGCTAATTATTTGAAAGAATTCTGTTTTAAATTTAACAACAGAATTAATTTATACGAAGCAATCCTAATTTTTACTAAAATTTATTATTATTTTTTTTATTTTTATTTTTTTTTTTATTCAAGTTTTTTTTTGTCTTTAAGATTCCTTGATTGAAATTTTTAATCAATCATTAAAAACCTTACAATTTTTCAACATTTTTATAAATTTTTTAATATAAATATTGAATAATCCCCATTCTAAATCTTATACAATTGATTTATTTTTATTTAACATCTTAATAGCGATATTGAATCAATAAAGAATATGAAGAACATTTGCTTTCAATTTTAATATGTTTAAAAGAAAAAATTATCTTCAGAACTAATAATTAATGGGAATATATTTATAAAAATGAATATAAATTTAGTTATTTTTTCTTAAATTTAGATCCCAAATCTTTATTATTTTCCCATTGAAAATGATCATTTCCATAAATTCTTAATAATATTTCAACCAACACTAATTTTTAGAGAGAATTCTTTAAAGGGAAATATAGGATATATTTATAGAAGGAATCAATTATGTACAATGAGCTTGTTGAGTTAAAAATAATTTTTTTTATTAAAATAGTTGTTACAAAACTGAGGTATCTACTAATATAAATCAAGTTTAATAGTTTAAGGTAAAAAAATATTTTGAACTGTAAATATTATGACAAAATTGAAATGAAACACAAAATATAGGTTTTATTGCAATTTTGAAAAAAGTCAATCAACAAATATTTTTATTAAGATTTTAAGTATTTATAATGTAAATAGATTCATTACCTTTTAAGTGATTTACCACAGGTTTTTTAATGTTTTAACAGAGATAATTACCTCATAAGCTAAAACAAACTGATATATTTGAACTTTTTATAAACATAAAAACTTTTGTTTAAAGCCTGCATATTCTGATATCTTGATAGAATTCGGTTAACTTTCTTATAACTTAAGAGAAACGTAAATTTTAAAAATGCTTCTTTATTGTCACTTATTTGTATGAGAGAAAACGATTTCTCATTTAATAAAATATTTATTTTATTAAGTGAATCTTTATTCTTTTAAATATTGATTTTATTACTCGATTTATAAATATTTTATGTTGAATAGCTAAGACTTTATTAGTAGAAAATTATTTTTCAGAAAATTAAAAATTATTTTTTAAAAACAATTTATTTTTAAATCATAATCAGTGTTCGAAATCTTTTAGAATCTTTCTTCGATATTGTTATTATTAAATTTCCAAATGAATTCTTATAAGAATTCACATGAACTACAAGTGATTCCATATGCTAGAAGATTTTGCTGTGTTAAAAAGAAATAAGAGATTCGTCCTTCATGATAATTAGTTTATTTTCAAATTCATTAGAATTTTTTTTATAATTTTTACATTTATAGTTTTGGCGGGAAAAATCAAGTTGATCCATATTTTTTGTATGACTATGAAAATTTTTTAACATCTCATATTACATAATTTAATAGAAAATTGATTTAAAATTAATAAATATGCAGTTTTTTATGTATTTTTAAGAACATTTTTAAATTTTTGTAAAAAGAATTAATTTTTTAAAAGTAAGAGAAACTAAAATGATATAAATTTCATAAATGTGTATTAATTAGATTCTAATTAAGTTTCATTTTTATATTAATTTTATCCAACTAATTACATATTCGATTTTTAGTAATTTTTCTGGTAACATATTTTTATCTTAACAAAATAATGATCTAAAAACAATTTTCAAAGCCTATTTCTTATTATAAGTTCTATCTTTTATTTTTAAATTATTTCAATTTCATTTTCAGAGCATCTTACAACTTCATGAGTATATATGATACTTGGGTTTATTATATATTTACTGATATACAAAATTTTGATCAAAATTTACTAACTAAATATATTTGAAGTGTAGAGTAAAATGTAATTATTAACTTTATGTATATTTTTAATAAGTTTTAATGACATTAATTTATTCAAATATAAAATTTGAAGGATAAGATTCTTTACCATAAGAAAAAGTTTAATAAGAATTGATATATTTAATAGGTAGATATGAATTTAAAAATTAGCAAAAATCTCAATTTAAATGAAGATGATTCTGTTGATTTTAAAAATAATTGTAAATTATATCCATAAATTATATTAAAAATTGTAAGGTTATATAAAAATGTTATTTCATATTGTCAAAAAGAAAAATAATTGATTTAATTAATACTAATAAAAGGGAGAGAAAAGTATAATTAAATTCTTTTGTTCATATCTTTTACACAAGATTTCTAGGATGTTACATTCTAAATGTTATTTTCTGTTTTAAAATCTGTGTTTTTTTACTCTATAAAGCATATTTTGGTTTTAAAATGAGTAAATTTAAAAATATATTACCTAAAGAATGTAACTCATCTAACTTTATTGATTTATATAATTTGAATCTAAAATATTAATAAATGTAATTATTCTGTTGCAAAATTATACCAAACAACAATTTTTTTGAAATACTAATTTTAATAATTTCAAAATTCCATTACTAGTCTCAGAAACTTTCCTTATAGTTTTTTAATAAATTTTTAAGATTTTATATACTTTAATAATAGTATAGAAGCTTTTTTGTAAAAAATCATTTTCAATATGGAACTCAAACTCTTAAAAAAAAATTTTTTTGTAAACTTCTAGTCTTTTACGATCAACTAATCCTAAAATATTTAGTAAGAAATCAAATAATCGATAATTTTTTTCTGTATCTTTACTTATACATTTCAAAAATATTCATATTTTTCAAAATATCAAAATTATGCAATTAGATCAATCAGATTATTGAAAATTTTGTCTTACAAGATTGAAAAATTAATGTATTTGTGTTTTGCAAGAAAAAAGATGAAAACTTTAATTTTTATATCTAAGAAGAGATCATCGAATTAAGCATTATATTTATCTATTTTTTTATCTTTAAATAAATATTTAAGTTATTTTATATGATTCAAACTTTGTGTTCTTGTTTTCCCCTTTATAAAAGTGTAAACAATTGAAAATACTATTGAATAGTAATTTTTAATAAAGTTTTCAGCATTTTTTCACTTTTAATAAATTTAGATATATATTTTTAAAATAACATTTTTATATATTCATAGATTTATAGAAAAGTTGGTACTTGTCGGTTTTCCCCCACATTTTAAAAATCTTTTTGTTGTATGAAATTTAAAATATTTAACATATTAAAATAAAAGGGTTAAAAAACAATAAAGTATACATTATTTTTTTTTATCTAATCAATAGGATAAGATTTTTTTATCATTTCAATAAATGCCCTCAAATCATCTCCAACTATTTTTTCTAGGAATATTCAGCCAAATGGTAAGCTAACGTGCTCCTATGGGTCCCGTAACGTAATTTATTTCCGTTTTTTGCTTTCTGCCAACCACTTTCTACGTTATTTGTAGTAGCTCCAGTAATTGGATCTACAAAATTTTTCTTATGGTTGACTGTAAGATGGGTATATCCATGATCCTTTAAGCCATTGTAAACTACAGCTCCGTCGGTCGTGATTATACTACCTTGTTTTACATGGTCAAAAATGATTGGCCAGAGGGTTTCTCTTTTAGTATTTGGTACCATAAAAAAGAAGGCTATTTTTGTTTGGACTTCATACCCAGAAAAAATTCATTGAGCCCTTACTTGCCTTCCACGG
>CAKKLC010014009.1:599-20974 GCA_918559645.1 Ceratonova shasta
TTTAATTATTAAAATATAGTTTCTTTCAGACCCCTGATTCACATTTCATAATAAACACTTTCGGCGACAATTTTGCTCTGTATTCCATTTTAACTGCCAGATTTGAAAGCCTTAACCAAGAAACTACACGTTTTGTTAAAAAAAAATAAACAACAATCAATAAATTATGGAATGACATTAATAATTTTATCAATACATTCGTTCATTATTTCTGGAGTAATAATTAAAGGTGGTGAAAAACGAATTATATTCCCATGTGTTGGTTTTGCCAAAACTCCTTCATCTCTAAGTTTTATGCACATATCCCATGCCGACATCCCAGCCTTTTCTTGATCAATTACCACCCCATTTAAAAGACCTTTTCCTCTAACACACGTTATCGATTTGGAATTTTTTTTATGTTCTAAAAGCCTTTCTCTGAATATATTTCCTAGGTTTTGAGAATTTTCAATAAGACCTTCTTCAAGAATAACCTTAAAGATAAAAGTATTGTACTTTTATAGCAGCCATCGCTACAACCACACCAAGTGGATTTCCTCCATACGTAGATCCATGTTCTCCAGGTCTAATACCTAGCATAACAGGGTCATTAGCCAAAACTACGCTCACCGGATAAACTCCTCCAGATAGAGCTTTTCCAAGGCAGACAATGTCAGATCTAACATTCTCGTAGTCTACACATAATAGCTTTCCAGTTCTTCCGAGACCAGTTTGTACTTCATCTGAAATCATTAGAACATTATATTTGTCGCATAATTCTCTGATTTTTTTTATATAACCATCCTTAGGTACTATAACACCTGCTTCTCCTTGAATTGGCTCAAACATGTAGGCACACACATTAGGGTCTTTTAATTTTTCTTCCAAGGCCTCAACGTTATCATAAGGAATAATATCAAAATTTGGCATATAAGGTCCAAAGCCTTCATAACAAGAAGGATCCGTGGATGAGGAAACTGCAGCCAATGTCCTTCCCCAAAAGTTATTTTCAGCAAACACAATTCGTGCTTGGTTATTTGGTATTCCTTTAACCTTATAAGCCCATTTTCTAGCCAACTTACAAGCAGTTTCTCCAGCTTCAACTCCAGTATTCATAGGCAAAGCCTTATCATAGCCAAAAGTTTCATGCATTAATTTGTAAAACTCTGATAGTTTGTCGTTGTAAAAAGCTCTAGAAGTTAGAGTTAGATTTTGAGCCTGAGAAACTAATGCTTCTATTATTTTTTCATGACAATGTCCTTGGTTGAGGGCAGAATAACCACTCAAAAAGTCCACGTATTTTTTTCCTTCTACATCCCAAACATTTACTCCTTTGCCCTTTTGTATAACAACTGGAATGGGCTTGTAATTATGTGCACCGTATTTAATCTCATCCTTAAAATATTTTTCGGATATGGAGGAAACATTCCTTTTATAACCAACTTTATTTATCTTCTTAACTGCACTAGATAACATAATAACAATAAAAATAAGGTATTAAGAAACTATAGACAAATTACTCAATTAGTGATTTATCACGTATTTTGGATATATTAACTTAAAGCTTAAATGTTTTGTTATAAATACACCTTAAATTAAATTAAATTGATTCAATTTTAATTTTTTAAGTAAGATATTTTTTTAAATCAACTTGATAAAGAATTTATTTAAAGTAGTATAGATTATTCTTAGTAATCACGTTTATAATAATATTTATATTGCACTATCTAAATAAATATTTTTTTCTGATAATAACCGTTATATTTCGCTAAAATAAATATGGATTATTACTAGTATAATAAGAGAAAAAAAATCTTTAAGAGAAAAATATTATGCATTTTTTTCCCAAAATGTGGCAAAATTTATAAACTGTTGTCAATAATAATAAATTAACGTCGAAAAATATTTTGAAAATAAACACTATTCCTGTTGATAAACAGGAGAACGAAACTAATAATTACAGGTATATTTAAAGAATTCACACTACCAAGATAATAAAATTTATCAGGAAAATGTCGAAAATAAGATTAAAATATAATGAAAGTCTAATAAATATATAATGAAATAAAATTTTCGGTATTTATTAATAGGAAATCTATATGCGTGATTACAATATTACATGAGTATATTCCTAATAATTTTCGAGGTTAAACATTCCAAATATAATTAAATAGAAAATTATATGGTTGTATTTTCATGATAACAGAAAATATAAAAAGAATAATAGGGTGATATATAAGTAGGCTGGCCAGAATATTTTTATATAAAACCGGGACACCATTAAGAAATCGAAAAAAGTGGAAAAAAACAATAAAATAGAAAAAGTTTATTATTGGTTCTGCAAATAAACTTTTTATTTGACTTTTTCTGTTGCATTTCGCTTTTACTTTAATTTTACTTTTAACTTGTATGAACTTTTTCGAGAAATTCTAAGTCGTTCTTAAAATTTTTGTAGAAATCGTTGCAATTCATTGTAGAATTGTATTGAATGGTAAGTAAAGCATCAAAAGTTGAAATTTTTAATATACTCTTTTCATCATCCCAGATCTAAATCATTAATTAAAATATTCGTTCGACTTCTGTTGAGGTTTTAGCTAGAGTGAAAGCAAATACTACTAATTTCTCCATATTTGTAAGTCTTGTAAGGTTTCTTTGAAATTATAAAAAGATTTGCTATTAAACTTTATCCTTGTCCATATCGATCCACTGTCTTGAATGTTGGGATAAACAACATAAAATTCGTCAATTATGATATCACGATTGATTATTTGATGAATTCCCATTTAATATCTTTCCTCGATATATTTTAATGACTTTTCAATAACGTCCCATTCTGGGCATTTTCTCAATATTATTAACACAAAAACTTCAGATACATTGATTGATTTTTCCCATAACGTGATATAGTCAATAATAGTAGCATAAAATTCTTCGATCTTGTCCTTGAACATGTTCTGAATCGATTTATTTAATTTCTGAAACTCTATCATAGAAGCATTCGGTATGAAGCTACATCTTCGACGATAAATAAGCTTCAATTTCAATAGTTGTATTTCATCAAATGCTTCAAATGCTATTTTTGAAGAAGATTCCATGAATTTAATACATTTATTAAAATTGTTGAGCTGATTGGATATAAAAAGGAACCAGAATTTGACTTATTTGCTACTAAAGAATGTTCGAAGAAGAGAAAGACATTTCTTCAACTCTAAAAAATACTTTTCTAATGATTCAAATATTTTAATCACTCTTATGACGGCTGACTTAAGAGTGAGAAATCTAGTACCATAATGACTCTTCGATGAATTGTACTTTTTATTTAAATCGCTGCAAAGTTCCTTAAATTGCTCAGAACGTACTGTATGTATGCTATTATGTTTGAATATTTTTACTACTATTGCCTCTATGTCTACATCGAGTATTTCACCGTGTCTTCTTAATATTCGGAAATCTTGATTTTCGGAAAAAAATTTTTAGTTAGCCCAATGGTTATTCAATAGTTTTTATCAGAAAGAAGTACTATCGTTCCATTTATTAATGTATTTAAATTTATTAAAAATGGCTCACCAAAACATGAAACCCATTATTGGAGATGTTCCAATCCTTCATGCAATGTCACAGCCTCAACCAGAGGAAACATACTTTTGAGGCTACAAAATAATCATAAGCATCCAATTAGCTTGTTAGACAGACTTTTGGGTGAATTTAGAACCAAAATAAGAAGTAATCTTGATATTAATCCCTTTATTTCATCAAAAAGGGTATATGACGACACTGTTTTATACTTTTGGGATTTTTATTCAAATAATTCTGAAGAAATATTTTTAATTCCTACAGACGACTCTTGTAGGAATTTTATTTATAGTGAAAAGAATAGACATTACCCAGAAACTAGCGGCAATGTTTATGACTTTAATTTTGACAATAGGTTTATAAATGCTAGGAATGGAAATCGTTTCCTGCTTGTTGATGAAAATATTGAAGGCCGTCTATTAATATTTGCTATGCCCGATTTTTGTAGAAGATTTTTTAATGATGGAGTTTCAATTGAGCTTAGTATGGATGGAACTTTCAAATCATCACCTTCAGAATTTTGTCAACTTTATATTGTCTATGTTTAATTATTTTCTTGAAAATAAGACAACAGGTTTATATATTAGATTATTAAACCATTTTAAAGTGCTTATTAATTCGAGCAGAGAAATCATATCTCCAGTTAAATTTTTAATTGATTATGAGTTTGCTATGTTTAATGCTATTAGAACTGTATTTCCTGATTCCATTGTCAAAGGATGCTATTTTCACTTTGGGCAGGCTATATGGAGAAAGTTATGCTCTTTTGGTTTAAAATCTTTATACAATATTGATTGTCACTTAAAAAGTTTATTTATTATATTGCTTCGTTGCCGTTAGTACCTCCATCGGAAATTTTTTTGGCTTGGAATTATATAAAATCATTATATCCCACTAGAAATGCTGATGTTCAAGAATTGTGTAATTATATTGAACATATTTGGCTTTCTAATAACTCTGCATTATTTAATATATCAGTATGGTCTCATTTTGATAATTATTCAGAAAGAACTAATATTGCAGCTAAAGGTTTTAATTCTAAATTATCAAGAAAACCTTATAAGTCACAACAAAATATTTTTGAAGTCTTGAATGTTTTAAAACAAATTCAAGCTTTAAATGAATTGGAAGTTGATAGGCTGATGAGTGGAAATCCACCTAGAAGGCAAAAAAGAGTTTATGAAAGGGCCCATTTATCTATTATACGTATAAGACTAAGATATCTTGAAGGATTAGTTACATTGGAAGAATTGATAAAGTATATGAGCAGAGCTATAAAGCTTTGCCTAACTGATTAAATTTTTATTAATTTAATTTTAATGTTTGAGAGTCGATGGTGCGGTGAGAACCGGAGAATCGAGTCCATTTCCTAAGTTAGTTAGTTTTGATCACTTACAATTTCCGAATATCAAGACTGAACCGTATTTCACACCCAGTTGCTAAAACATTATGTGCAATGTGTGGAAAACATTTATTTCCTATAATTGAGCGACCTAATTTTTTATGCAATTTTTGCCATGCATTATTTTGTCCTTTTCTTGCGACACCACCTAAATTCAAATTGGTATTATCAGCATTATAGGCAACAATTTTATCACTGATATTTTTTTCAACGATCGCTTTTAATGATCCCTTCACAATGGACTTAGATTTCTCCTTTCGGGTGGACACAGTAGCTATTTTTTTTATGACATCTATATCTGGAACAAAATATCGAATAATTATAGGTAAAATTTTGATGTTCTTATGATTTGAAGTATCGGTCATGATGGAAATGAAGCTGACTGTGTTCAAATCGTCATCAATTCGTTTGTTTATGTGAGAAGCAATAACATTTGAAACTATAGTCACAAGCTTTGTTTTAGCAAGAGTGAATTTTGAGTCTTACAATGTTCTAATTAGTTCAGCAGAGCAATCAGACAAGCAAAAAGACATACTGTTTCTTGCTGTATGGTAGGCAAAAGTAGCTTCTTTTCAGCTATTATTAGCTCATCATTGTTTGCAGTTATTGATTTAAAATAATCGGATACTTATTTACTCAACGAACCTGCGCTAATTCCAGACTTATGGCGATTTTTTTAGTTATAAACGATATCAGAACGACCGCCATGAACGATTGAAAATTTTAAACAGCAAATAGAACAAAATGCTTTTGAATCATCTCCAGCTACTTTATGTATGTATCCAAATTCATCTGAGTATTTATTACTCCAAGTAGTCTTTCGCTTTTTGACATTTTTCTAAAAATAAAATGTTATTATTTTTGTATTTGTGGAATAATTTAAGTTATTTATTTTCTCCATTTCTTACCTTTTTGATGAAACAAACGAAACTTTATTTTGCAATTTCTTTACCAGTATATCACGTTCAGAACTTAAACTACATACTATATTCTTAAATTTAAATTTCAAGTCAAAAAATATTGTATGGCCTGTTGGGTCATTATTTTTAACACTTTTAGGACATAATATTTGTAATCCAAAAACAGTTAAAAAAAGCAAGTAGGAAAATTGTTTTTCTGGCATTTTATATTAAGGATCACTACATCAAACTAGGCATTTTTTGAAGTAATAAATATTGGAACCATAAAAATTCTTACTTGAAGTACTTATTTCAAAATCACAAAGGTTGATGGGTAAAATTAATATTTGTAGTATACAACTGTTACATAATTTTTGTCGCGTAAAAATATGAAATTTGTAAAAACAGGGACAAATCGGTTCTGCCCGGGATTCCGGGACAGAGTTGAAAACCCGGAACTGTACCGGCCATAACACCGCAGATGGCTAGTCTATGTATAAGAAATTTTAGATAAATTTCTAGTTGCTGTAATCATACTAATAAAAAATCATATAGAACAATAATCAGTTGATAAATAAGGAATTCTAGATAATTCATACGGTTGTATCATCAATTTGATTAATAAAGAATTTTATATAAATTTTAAATTTTTGTAATCATACTAATAATAAATCATATATAAAAATTACTCAGTTGATTTACAAGGAATTTTAAATTAATTTTAAGTTGCTGTAATAATACTAATAAAAAATCATATAGAACAATAATTAGTTGATAAATAAGGAATTCTAGATAATTCATACGGTTGTATCATCAATTTGATTAATAAAGAATTTTATATACATTTCAAGTTCCTGTAATCATACTAATGAAAATCATACAAAAAGAATAATCAGTTGATGTAAAATGAATTTTAGATAAATTTTAAGTTTGTGTAATCATATTAATAATAAATCATATAAAAAGAATAATCAGTTGATGTATAAGGAATTTTAAATAAATTTCAAGTTCATGTAATCATACTAATAATAAATCATATATAAAGAATAATCATATGATTTATAAGGAATTTTTTATAAATTATAAGTTGCTGTAATAATACTAATAAAAAATCATATAGAACAATAATCAGATGATTTATAAGGAATTTGATATTAATTTCAAGTTGCTGTAATCATACTAATAATAAATCATATATAAAGAACAATCAGTTGATGTACAAGGAATTTTAAATAAATTTCAAGTTCATGTAATCATACTAATAAAAATTCATATAGAACAATAATCAGTTGATAAATAAGGAATTCTAGATAATTCATACGGTTGTATCATCAATTCGATTAATGAAGAATTTTATATACATTTCAAGTTGCTGTAATAATACTAATAATAAATCATACAAAAAGAATAATCAGTTGATGTAAAAGGAATTTTAAATAAATTTCAAGTTCATGTAATCGCACTACTAATTAATTATATGGAAGAAGTAATCAGTTGATATATAAGGAATTTTGAATCTGGGTTAAAAATTACACATGGTCCAATATTAGGTTAAAAATTACACATAATTTTTTAATATAAATAAAATTAAATTAAAAAAAATAATATTTAAAAAGAATTACACAAAGTCTGAAATAAATTATAATAAATTTAATAAAGTATAAATATTTTCCATTAAGATATAATCTTTAAAAATCCATTCTTGTAAATTTTCTTCTAATATGCCATCAGACATTCCCATCGTATTTTTCATTCTTCTTCTAAGTTTATTCCAGAGTGATTCCACATTTTGTGTTTAGACACCATTAACTGGCTTTACAAAATTAACTGGATGGTTAATAGTTTGTAATTTAATTTTTAAATCAAACAGGCTCCTATAACTTCTCCATTCATCACTCCAAACAATTGTATCAAGTCTGCAAACTTCGACTATAATTGGAATTAATGATTAACATGATCGATTAGAAACTAGCTTTAAAAATATTTTGCAGGTATGTAGCTCGTATCTGCAATTCCAAAGACTCATTTATCAGAATTTTATACTCTACCAATATGATATTTTTGCTTATATTTAAACATGCTTTTGTCCACTTGGCATACTTTATTTCTTCAACCTTATCTAACTGTATTCGCAAATAAATATTCAATGGCAACAAGTTTTAATTTTTTTTATATTTTCTGCACTGTCAGCTTGCTTAATTCATGACTTTTTATTACAGTCATTTGTGATGTATTATAAACCCATTTGCAAATTACAATGATTGCTTTGTAAAAAAGAACTGTTAAATCTACAAAAAAAAACTAATGTTTCTAATGCTTTTTCTGTTTTGGAAGAGCATGCATTTTTTTTGTAACATATAAAAGCTTCATTATCATTGATCTGTTGTTTTTTGTCAATTTTAATAGATAACCACAACCACGACAATAAACATATGTTTTTAAAATACCTTTTGCTCTTAAGTATTCGATTAATGCTGCTGTATTGTTGACATATTTGTTGAAAAAAAGCTCATAAATTTCAGGCATGTTAATTATTAGAGGGTTAAAAATTAAAAATATGTGTGTGATTTAAACACAGATCCGGGATTTTAAATAAGTTATGTGTTTGTATAATAATATTAATAAATCATATAGAAAATATATTTAATTCATATGTAAAAAGTTTCTAAATGATATATTGTTTAAAAATGAAATAAAAGCATTTATGTTGATTTGTTTTTGATGAATTATAAAGTAATTAAATAGCATATTCCAATTGGAACTACAAAGGAGTTAATAGAACTATTAAAGAATGTAAATGATTTAACAAAATTTTTTTAAAAATATGTTGTAAAATAATTTTGTGTAAATTGTCGAATTTACATAAACAAAAACAAAGTTGGTAGGTAATATGTTATGTATGAGGATTTTTTATAAACATTTAAAGGTTATTTTTGCTCTTTTTAAAAATCAATTAATCTCATCTTTCGATAAAATGAAAAAATAAATATAAAAAATATTGTTTTAAATAATTATTCTAAGAATTAAATTGTTCTAAAACCTAAAAATTTAGTAAAATATTAATAAAACTGAATGAACTAAACTCAAATGCTAATAGTCACAAATTTTTTGTTAGCCAAAGTACAAATCCAAAGTCATTAATATAAATAAACTTTGTATTTTTATTTGTATCTAACCTATAATAGATAGGATATGATTCTTAGATGTTAATATATAATTTTATAAATTATACCATGTTAAGTTTTAGACATTAAGTACAATTAGGATATTTTTTTAAAATTTATAATGATAGAATTAGATAAAGAAGCACTAAAATAATATATATACTATAAAAGTGTTCTTATTTAAATCCATGAAAGATTTTCATTTTAAAAATTAATTATTTTATTATAGAATTTCAAAATTCAATAATATTTTTATAAAAAAAATTGAAATTTTGGGTAAACTATAGCATTATGATCCTTGAATTTAAAAATAATCTTATATACATAATTAGAATAAAATTTTAAAAATATGATAGTATTTAATTGAAATTTTATATTTAAAAGAAGTATTTCTTATTTTATAATTGGCAATTTTTTATTAGGTACAATTCAAAAATAATATCTTCCAAAAGTGACCTTTTTTACAAGTTTATAAGTTTATTTCAAAACTTTTTTTTATATTTACTATTATATAGTTTCATTAATAAATAACATTATTTAATCAAAAAACTTTATAAACATGTAAAATTGTCATAGAAAGTTTCAATAATCTAATCAAAAACTCTAAATTCAATGTTTTTCAGTTCATTTAACATTTAAATTATAAAAAAAACACTTTAGACTTAAAAAGGGCTATTTGGATAAATTTTAAAAATTTTGTAACCCAGCGTGATTCAGTTGAGTTTCTCGAGCCCAAAAATTTTACTATCGAAGCATCAGAACGAAAACGGGTATGCAAGCGTAAATACCAACAATGCAACTCGATTAAGTGCTTGAGTTGTCAATTATCTACATTTTAATTAGCATTTGACCCATATGAAATGATATATTGTTTAGTTCCGAAATAAGCTTATTTTGGATTTTTGAACAGTTTTTGCTAAAACTTATCTTTTTTTTAAAAAAATTGATAATCGTTTCGGCTAAATATCTACGATCTCAATGTAGTTACACCCGTATCTTCATTCAGTTAATAAGCATACTTTTTTTGAGTTGCACATTAGTAATCTTGTTATCCCTAAAATGTTTATTTGACAGTTTCAAAGTATAATCAAAAGTGAGGAGTTTAGTGAGTTTAAAAGAAAGGTTATAAATAGAATTTAATCGAGTTTAGGTTTGGATACTGATGAATCATATGAAAGTGAAGATTATGAAGACATGCTAGAAGATCTAATTCTAGACGTAGAAGAGGAATTAATACAGCTAATAATTCATTGGACAATATCCGTTGGAACGAGTTTGCTAGCAGGCAACAATCATTTCTGTTCACCGGAAAAATCGGGTTTTAATTGATTGTTCATCTAACATTAGTTTCGATGAAGTTATTTCACTTTTCTTGGACGACGCAGTAATATCTTATTTTTTTCAAAAAAACTAAATGATAGGTTCTCGGAAAAAAATGAACTGGTAATAACACTTGAAAAAAAAAGCCCCTAAAAAAATTAATATTTTTTTTATAATACAAGAATTTTGCTTTAAGGAAATTTTTTATAAGTTTAAGAAAAAGAAACTCATCAACAAATAACCTCCTACCTTCATCATTTAAAACTTTAATTTCTTTAATCTTGAGAGTTAATTTTTTGTTGAAGCTTTCAAAATTTAATGTGTAGACACTTGTAATAGTACATTTAAAATAGTACTTATGGCATACATTTACATGTTCTTATCTGTTCAATTTTCCACAATCGTTATAACTTGTCCAATCATTAGTGTGATTGATGGATCCACAATGAACAACTTCATAATTATTGGAAGTGATACTGTCTTGGACCTATTTTCAACAATCTGCACAAAATTAAATCCTTGTAAAGCTAATGTATCCACCGTTACAGGTGCTCAAACCTTTTCACTTGGTCACCGTCATATGTGGCTTTTAACCTGGTGATTAAGCATTATCTCATCAACTTGCACAGTTATACTGGTACATATGATTTTATTTGACACAAATTGACAGTAAAACTGACTTTTTGTTATAAATATTTTGCAAATTGTTCTCAATGTTGGTCTTGAAACACCAACAAAGTGCAAGATCACAGACTGTTTTAATCATTTGGCCCAATAAACAGTGATTTTTAAAAATTGCTTAACTGATATTGCTATTATTTCAAAACTAATATATTTGCCAAGTGAAATATACTAGTCAGATAGTGTTTACACGTATAATTTAAACATATTCACCCATACCCAATTCAACCATCCGATCATTCTTTAATTGCATATCAGTTTGGCAGTGATCACATTGCACCGAATCAATAATAAAATTATTGCTTATAGGTAACAGCCCATCTGTTAATTTGTCATTAAAGTAATATTTTTATAACTCGTTTTCAAGATTCAGGTGTTTTTATTAAATATTTTTTTTCCATGATCTATAGATATGCAGAGCAGAAATTACTTGAACATGAAATGACTCGTTATGCTACACAGAATAAATGCAATCTCACTACTTTTGAAGAAATTTAAAAATTAATTGGACTATTAATTTGGATGGGTCTAGTACAAACAATGCTCAGGAAATTTTGCTCAACTTATTCTATATACAATTTTTCATTTCCACGATGTACAATGTCCCGCAATCGTTTTGAATTACTGCTATCATAGTTGTATTTACCAATAATTAAACGTTAGGAAAAAATAACAAACTTGGAAAAGTTTTACCTCTTGTAAAAATACTGACGACTAATTATCAAAAAGTCTTTTTAAAAGACCAAAATATTTTTATTCACCAGATAATGGTTCTATGTAGGGGATAACTAGTATTTCGGTAGTATATTCCAATAAAGTCACATAAATACTGTACAAAACTGTTCGAATTGTTCTCTACCAAGGATACACATGGTCTTTAAAAATTTATTCTGAATGAGATACCAACCGAAAAAGACCGGTTGGCATAGTACATAATATCTGCACTGAGCTTACAGCAAATTATTGAACGAAGGGCGTACTTTATATGTGTATAACTATTATACTAGTGACAAATCAGCAATTAAATTTTTAAATTTTAAGATGCATGAGGTTGGAACCTTAAAGAACAATAAAATAAATATAAAGAAATAATCCAAGTTTTTTTAATATTGTATCTGTTTAAAAGAGATAATATGGTGGCACGAGAAGATCAAATGGGATTTTAGTACTAAAATTCAGAAATGTTCACGATGTTAGAATCTTGTCCACAAAACATCCTTCTATCATGAATCCAAGCTCGTATTCTACACATCTCAGTTTTCCATTAAAAATGAAACTTTTGGCAATAATGGAGTATAATATTGGAAAAGTTGCTTCGACAGTAGCGATCAGATGGTGTCATATGTACCAAACATACGATAAAGCATCAAATAGTATCGCAAATTAAATTTACAATTTATTATAGGAACAACGATTGTAAATACACATATAGTATATCAGACAGCTACAAAAATAATGCCGATAAAAATTCTGGGAACTTTTAGTTACAGAACGGTTGTGCTTGAAAAGTACAGTGCCTAGCACTTATAGAGACAAAAGGAGGCAACTATCTGTTCACTTGGAGATTTGCAAGACGTTGCAGAATAAGCCTGTAAGAAGGATGTGCATCCTGTATTATTAAAAGAAGTGAATCGTCGAACGTCAACAAACAAGGAAAAACGTTAAAAAAACAACAACGTATTGTTTGAATTTCCCAAAATAGCTACTGATGTGCTTGGACTGTCTCAACAAATAACATAAAAATTTGATAATCTGTTCTTCTTTTTATTGTTTAATGGTTACACCAAAGTTTAATTTTTGTTATTATTACGTTGGCAAATCTTTCATAGTTTTTCTCTTTTCTGCATATGTCAATAATGATACATATAGACAAATTTTGTTAATATACATATTTTTTATTATATATAGTAACATTATTTATATGATTATGAATATAAATTAATAAAAATTAGAGTATAATTTGTATATTTTTAATATTTTTATTCTGTATATTCTATATTCATACTTCAGTGTTTGTACTATTAAATTTGTTTTCAAATTGCAACTTGAAATCTTATTTTACGGTAACAAAAAGAGCATCACCCATAAACGGGTTACAGGGCTATCCCAAAGTATACCCGTCAACCAAGTACAGGTAAAGTGGTGCCGAACGCGTTAAACAACCATACAAAATTTTTAAGATAATACTATTTTTATAATAACTACTAAAAAAAGACTTTTATTACATGAAATATAAATGTTTCAATTAAAGTATTTTCAAAATACTTACTTTTTCTAATAAATAAAATTTTCCAAATTTAATTCTTACAGGATCAATACAAAAAAGTTGATAAAATCATGAACTTTTTTTAACTTATTTAAAAATAATAAGAAAAATTATTTTTCAAGTTTTCTATCAATTAAAATTTAATGTAGTGATACCGATTACTAAAAATTCAATTTAAATCCTAGTTGTAATCAAATAATTATAAATGTTGTATTTTGATGTCAATTTTTTACAAGAAAAAAATGATTGTAGAAAAAAGCAGCATCCTTAATGGTTTTTATTACTATTTTGTAAGAAAACTAAACTTTCTAAACTTTTAAAACTGATTTTATATTAATTTTTGTCCTTTGTAACGTTGAGTAAATAATATTACAATATTTGCTTTAATATAGTGTAATAATTCTAGTTTTATTCATAATGAATTAAAAGTTTATTTATAATTATAAAACATATGGTTTCCCTATCAAAATCGTCATTTTTCTTATCAAAATAGTAATTTTCCCCTTAACAAACTCGTCAAAACATTTAAAATATGCATTTTCTAGTTTTTTATAACATGGATGACAATATTAGTGCTGAAAAAACGAATAGCCGCCAAAAGAATAAACTTTTAAACGAATGTAGCACAAGAATTGTGCAATACCATCTGGAAGGGATAAAAATCAAAGTCATTTCCGATCTATTAAATTTTCCAAGAACATCAATATCATATGTTATTTCCATTTATAAATAAACTGGCTGAACTAAAATTTTGAATAAAGAAGGTGATAAAGAACAATTATGAGTAAAGAACAGAAAATTGCCATGATAACATGTTCTGATGAAAATCCAACCAGTATTTTGTAGAGTCTTGTTCAGAAATTTAATTTGGAATATAAAGAGCTAATAGATGATAATACAATTGATCGTTGTTTGAAAAATAATCATTACAATTTAAAACAAATTACACTCGTGCCAGAACGTAAAAATGTGAAACCACTATTAATTTGTGAGAGCAATATGAAAAAGTTTTTTACTTTAGAAGAATATGAATTCATTTTTATTGACTAAGTTGGATTCGTGGTTATCTAAAAGATTAAATAAAGAAGATCTGGTGTTGGGCATTAAGGTTATGTGCTAATTGCCACAATAAAAAGCAAAACAACTTTAGTAATCGCCGTAACGACCAAAAATGGAATATTTGATAATGTTATAAATATTAATCCTATTACAGGATTTGATTTTAAAGAATATTTACTAAGTTTAAGGAGCAAAATATTTATTTTTGGTGAAAAAAGGTTATTGTTATGATGGATAATGCAAGAATACATCATTCTAACACTATTTCTGAGATTGTTGGAAGTCTGAATTTTGAGATTTTATACCTGCCATAGTTTTCACAATTTTTAAATCCTAATAGAAACTGCTTTTCAAAATGAAAAAATTATGTTGTAAGGCAAAATGCTAAAAATAAAAATGAACTAATGGTATATATTCAAAATGGGGTTAAAATTATAACGAGTTCAGATTGTAATGGCTATTTTCAAAAGATTTTAGGTTATATTTATAAAGCAAGAAATAGGGAAGTTGTGTTCAAATAAATTATTTTATTTTTTATATATAAAATCTTTACTTGTTTATATAAATAACTATTTTTAATGTATTGACGAGTTTGATACGGAATAATCATAATTTATTTTAAATGACAAGTTTGATAGGGAAACCCTATTTTTTCAAGATTCTCACTTTTAAATTTATATCCTGGGATCAGGTCGAATTAATTCCCTATGTACTAAAATTTAAAAAAAGAACCTAAAAATAAAATTTTTATTAAATATTTTACTAAATTAAAGCAAATTCCTACAATCTTTGTAAAAAAATAAATTTTTTGCTTTATTTTAATTATATTTTTATACCTTAATAAACAAAAGCTCTGATGAATTACTAGCTTTGGTAAATGGTGCTACATCATAAGTAGTGGCATTTTTTTATTGAACATGACTTTTTTAGTAGACAAAAAATTTTTCTTTCATGCTTTATTCTTATGAGTATCAAGCCTTTTGCAAAAAGAATTGATGAGTATGCATACCGATAGTTTAATGCACGAGCTAATAGATATACATGTTTTCGAAAAGGTACATTTTTTGCAGGTGTCAAGTTTAAACTGCAAAGATGTGTTTAGCTCTTGTATTTGTTTTTAAATGTAGGTTGAGGAAGTAAGCTGTTGAAGATACGGGAATGTCAGAAGATGTTGACGTTTTTTTCAATGATTTAACAAAAAAAGTGTATGCTATAAAATGAAAGGAATCTTGATAAGCTTCGCGATCATTGAAAGTAAGTCCAAATTGACGAATCTTTATTAACTTATAAACTAAAATATCAGGTGGGAGGTATGTCAGAGAACCAGATATGAGTTTTGGGGTTTATTGGAAGTTATTTTAACTATTATTAAGTAATCTTTAAACATACTATAGCTTGTGATTCAAAAACGCTCATACCAATAATTCATCAATATGTTGAACTATTGTAAATCATTGTGAGTGATCAATAGGCTACGTATAGAGGTATACAAGAGCACTTAAACTTAAGTCACTTAATTGTAAATCATACATTACACTTTGTAAAACTAGAAGATGGTGCTCTTATACAGCTTATTGAGAGTTTATGGGGACGTATGAAAGGTACTGTTGAGAAAATGAGTTGCTTTAAGAATATTGCAATCAATAGATATCTACACGAGTGGATCTGGAGGTACAATTTTTGCATGATTAATCACAATGCAATTTTTGATTTAAAAAATTAACTTAATATTTTCATACTATCTAATTTATTTTAATTTATTTTTTTTCTATTCATAATTAAAATTAGTTTTTAAATTGGCTTTAAAGCACTTAAATACCCCTCCCTGGGTTTGAATTCCTAAAAAACACCAGAGAGGAGGTTTTTGCTGCAGTTGTTAAGATTGGAGATTCAAATACTTTTAATGATCTAATATTAAAACATGTGTACCCGGGTTCGATTATTATCACTGTCAGATGGAAGAGTTATATCAAGTTTTTAAAAAATCCAAATAAAACTCATAATTGGCTTAATCACACTATTAGTTTCAAAAGTCCTGAAGGAAAGGATACTAATACTATTCAAAAAATATGGAAAGGCGTTAAAAGATAAGTACCTGTGAGATGTAGAGTTAAAAGAAAATTACAAAAAAGATCGTCTGAATTTATATGGCGTAGACAGAAAAAAGTTAGACTTTAGGATTCGCTCATTCACAGATTAAAAGTTTAAATAAATTATTTCTTGTTTTTTTAAATAAAAAAAGTGTTGTTCATGGATTCAAATCCGAGGGTATTTAAGTGCAATTCAACCTTTAAATTTTACAATTTTTTACCCCTAACAGATCGTTTCCAGCCCCATTTGGGGGATAAATCTAACCTGATTCATTACTTTTACCTAATTTGTATAATATTGAAATAATTATCTTGCACATATATATATATGGTGCTAGAATTTTTAAAAAATAAATATCAACAATTATAAAAGTAATTATAAAAAATTGGTTTGTTTTAATCTTTTTAAATTAAATACAGTAAACCATGTGCATTTATTACTGACCATGATAATCTTTTCTAAAAATGACTAATTTTAGATTTTGATTTAAAACCTTTATAAATTACAATAAATTTTCAGAGACAAGTTTCTATGATATAAAGACATTCGAATATGTATAAACTTTAAGTCTCACATAAAAAACGGAAGATCGTGGGAGCTCTTATAATACATTCATAAGCACTTTTTTATCATAAAACCAAGCTTTTAAGTGTATTTAATGCTCATAATAACTCTTTAGTAAGCGAACAGGCAAATAATAAGGCTCAAATACGTAAAAACAAATTTCTTTATGTGAAATGTTAGGAAAAAAAAATACTTAAAAGCACTTTTTATTGGTTAAACGCTCACTAAGATGTGTCTTTGAACTTTAAAAGGTCATTATTCGGTGCAACTCTTGGTCTAAAAATCTTGAATTTTGATTAGATAATCAACTTAAGTAACATAGTTCCAATAATCCTTGTAGAATATAGAAAAAAATTGAAACATTTTGACAATAAGATTAAAGAAATAATATAATATGAACTTGTTGCGAGAGATATTTAAACTTTTGAATATTTCTTAAAAATATCAATATTTGAAATTGTCCTATACTTAATATCTGGTTTAATATAAACTAAAAAATGAGTTGAGTTAATGAAAGCAAAGATCCTAAAGTAATTATAAATTTACAAGCCATATTTGTATTTATTATTTTAAATAACGCAAATTTGATAAAAAAAAATTTGAATGCTTCTTGTAAATAAACAGATATATTTTCCAATTCTGTGCAACTTATGATTGTTGATATTACATTAGACAAGGTACCAGAAGATATTTAATCTGAAATATATTAAGAAAGAAAATAACCTAAAATAGTAACTCTTTTAAGATAATAATAATGATAAAAGATAAATTGTTCTTGAGGGAATGCAATAAAAAATAGGAGCGTTGATAAACTAATATCTAAATTTTAGATAATTTTAGCAGCTTTTAAACAGTCAGAATCAAATAGCAAAATATCTAGTTAAGAAACTACAAAATGAGATGTCCAATTTTTTTCTATTTTTGAAATTATATACATAAAAATATATACTCATTGGATTTTTAAATCATTTTGATTTATTTGATTAAAAATATTATAATGATTACTCTTGTAACTGTAAAAAAACTATTGAAACATTTTTTCGCATGATATTAGTCTATATAGAACGTATTTCTTTACTATTATAAAGTAATAAAACTTAAATTATGCAAAAAGTAAAATTAATGTTAGATTTTATGGTAATCTAATTTTTTTGAATAGTTAAGATTCTAAGATTTACACAATTTGCTTAAATACTTACAAAAACGCGTAAAAAATGTGTTAATGTATGAATTTGGGTGGGGGGCAGAAATTTTGTTTAAAAATAATATTTTATTGCATGAACTAATGAATCATTTCTAGCAGAAGAACTTTTCAATTTTAGATTACACATTTATTAAAATTCTTTAAGACAAGTAGTCAGATCATCAAATTGTAAATTTTTGTTAAGATTGAATTTTAGACTTCTTCACAATCTTTCAATCTTGTTTGTGTGTTATTAATCTATCGTTACTATTTACGGATTCTTTTTTATGATTTACAGTTTTATATACAAATCCTTTTGCATCTAAAGTAATATATCCTTTCCAATTATCAGTATACATTATTAACCCGATTTTAGTATTTGAGTTTATGAAAGAGTGACGAAATTCTTTCCTTCGTCTTCTAGTAATCATCAATTTAATTTTAGACGTTGTTCTGATTATCATACCTATGACCCAATACTTTTGCCCTTTGAATATTTAGTCTTGGTTATTTTCAAAACTGTATATATTCGTTTCATGGACCTCAAATTCATAAACATTATCATTCGATTGAACTTTATTACTTTCAGAACTAGCTAAAATAATATCTATGAATTTTCTGAAGTAAGAAGCACCCATGTTTCTGTCAATATTGCTTTCTTTTGGTGTTTCTTACACTAGTTTTCTATCAGAATAAAACATCATTAAGTCATAATCTGTCTTGATATTCAAGTTTCCTACTTCAAAAATGCTATTATTGAAGACTGAAACAGGTTGTCGACATCTTCGCTTATTATATAATAGTCTCAATTCCAATCCGTGCCTAGTTTTGGATTGTTCTAAATTAAGCTTACCATCGCAAAAAGGACATTGTCTATCATCTATTTTTATTAGACCACTACGAACAGAAAAATCAAATGCTTTCTCTTTGTTAATAGTTTTGATAATGATATCTTTTTTTATCATTTTAATCGTTTTTCTTCGTAAAAAAATAAAAATAAAATGGAAAATTGTTTTTACCGTCAAAATTCATGCATTACCATTAAATCTTATAAATCTATTTTTATTCATAATATTTTCCCGTTTTTTTAAAGGTATAAATTAGCAAAGTTCCTGTTAATAACAGACTATTTTAATAAAGAAAACTATAATTGATGAAATAGTTAACATAATTAAATAATGATATCTAGTACAAAGTATGAGGTTAAAATCTTCATCTTTACAAATTTAAAGAAAATATTCATTTTTAAAATGGAGGAAATATTGCTTATTATTTAGATATAAAATAATTTTTAACTAACAATAATACATAGAATCATATTATTTATTATATATAACAACAATATTTTCCTCAAAATTAATGAACAGTATAAATTATCCCTTTCACATTATTCTTATAAATTTAAATAATTTTTTTTTTAAACTAACAAAAAATAGTGTCAAAATTTGGATAAAAATGGTGTCGAAATTTTAGAAAAAAATACTGTGAAAATTCCGATAAAAAAATTATAATACGAAAATAAAGCTAAATAAGATAGGAAAAATGTAGAAAAAAAAATTTATTCACTTCCCGAAGTGTTACTATCTTCCTCATTGTGCCATAGCGCAAAGCAAGATGCTGGACAAAGAGTTTTTTTACACAATCCACATACATAATTTGTTTCCTTTCTTTTTTTTTTGTTTTGAACAATATTTGCATCGTCTTCTGTTTGGTAATTTAACGGGGAAATGAATTATTTTTACAGGATTAGAATTGACGTTAATACATGATTCTGATACTATTGAAGCATATTGATTTTGCTCTAAAATATCATTGGTTTTATTATTAGACAAACTATTTATAATCTCAATCAAATAATGCAAATATGATTTGGGAGATGGATAGTATTTCTTGTATAGTACAAAGCTATTATAAAATACAATATTGAACAAATGGAAGCATAATTTAGTCGTCCATTTTTAAGATTTTTTTTAATCGCATAATATTTGGTCATTCGATCCATCAGATCAACTCCTCTCATATACTTGTTATAGTCCAGAAACATCTCATATTTGTTTAGATTGCTCAATGGTTCAATACACGAACCCAAATGTTCATCAACGAGTCGATTATTCCGGAAATTTGCCGAATGAATGTTTGAAATCATTTGTACCACCCCGTTATCTTTCATGCATATATAATTTAACTCTTTGTT
>CAKKLC010014024.1:4146-15469 GCA_918559645.1 Ceratonova shasta
AACAATTGGTTATTTTAATGAGATTAATGTAGCTGTTTGGAGGCTACCTTCATTTTCTCCACATCTGCTTCAAATGTTGTAGTTGAAATCTTTAACTGTTTCCAGGTGCCATCTGTGATAGATGCTCGTAACGAGTTTTTATTGATGTTCATTATAGAAAAAGTTTGTTCAAAAATATAAGTAGAAGCAAAAAAAACCAGGATTTTACAGGCAAAATCTCGAATTTTTGCGTACTTTTCCGAATCAAGTGAACAATAAAATTTACAAATGTCTTCTCCACGATGTAATTCTTTAAGTGCAGAATAAAATTGCAAATCAATAATTTATGAATAAAGACCACTCGAAACGCTATCAATTTCAACACAAAATGAATCCCTAGTTATTGACAAACATTTTTCAAGTTTACGAAAATTATCAAATCTGCGATTGAATTCTTCATTTAAAATTCTTAAGGTGCAACTCTATTTATTAAATTTTTTCTCAGGTATGTTAGTAATGGTTTTCAAAGCTGGGAAGTGATCCAAAATTTTATTTGATAGATGCTGAGAAAAAAGCCATAACTTTAATTAAAATGAATTCAGGTGAACTACCATATCGTGAGCAATCAAATTTTTTCCTTGCAATGAGGTATTAAATACATTGAAGTGTGTGATAATACCGAGGGTAAATGCAAAATCTAAAAGCCGATCGGAATCTATTAATTGCGGGAAATCGTTATAATTTTTCATTGCCAAGAAAGTAATTATATCATCTTTAAAGTTCCATACTCGAAGTAGGACCTTACCTAAGCTTAATCATCAAACTTGACCATGGTAGAGGACGTCTGCATATTCCAATTCAATCTCTTGCAGAAAACCAATAAATTTTCTATGATTAAGACCCTTTGCTCGAATAAAATTAATTAGTTTAGTTACTGTAACGTGTTCCATTTTTGGCACTTTTTTGCATAAAACCTGCTGGTGAATAATACAGTGTATTGGTGTAATATGGGGATTTGGATGACATTTCTAAACATTGTCCTAGATTCTCTTTAATATTCCAATGTTTAGGCCTGTTAAGCTTAAAGTTCCATCAGTTGTAACACTTATAATTTTATTCCACGACAAGTTATATTTTGCTAAGCTATTTTCAAATTTTTTTAAGATGTCAGCTCCAGTTGTTTGGCCGTTCAATGACTCAATTGTCACTAGTTCTTCAATGATTTCAAAAATAGCGTTACATGCACGGAAAAAAATTACCAATTGTGCAGTATTCTTTTGATCAGTGCTCTCATCAAGAGCATTCGAGCACCATATTGATGATTGGAATACAGCCAATAGTTGCTGATTTAAATCATCGTTGATACATTCAATTCGTCGAGTTACGGTACGTCGTGATAAGTTAACAGTCTCAAATTTCTTTTTAATTTCAGGACATATGATACCACTTGCTGCAATTATACACTCTTTAATTAATTCTCCATTCGATAATGATTTATTGTTTTTTGCAATTTTTTGAGCAATAATAAAAGTAACCTTTGTAGCAGCTTCTTGTTCTGCATTTTGTCGTACGAAAGTATTTCCTTATAAAGATAAATTCACGGAAAGCTTGGCAGCAGGGCCCTTTCTGGATGTAGGAGTTAAGTCGGATCCATATGCAGAATGTTTAGTGGCGAAATGTCTCTTAATATTATATTCTTTAAAGACTGCTAGACTTTACTGACAAATAAGACATATAGCTTTATTTTTAAATTCCGTAAAAAAATATTAAGTTTTCCACTCTTCATTGAAAACACGGCACTCCTGATCAATTTTTCTTGTTCTATTCATTTTTCAGAAGGATTCAATAAATTTTAATTTCACTATAAACAATTTTTTTACACGTATAATAATCTGAAACGAACTGCACGCAGGTTATTACTGACTAATGAATTGAATTTTTTAATTTTAAGTAAAAACATTTTTTTATATATACTTTATCACTAATTTACGTTGTGAAAACTGTATTTAAAAAAAACAAAAAACTTGTAAAAAATATTCAAATTTTTTCACAGTATGCCTTGATAAACCCTTTGGTAAAAAAATAAAAATATATTTCTTTGTTTTTAGTGCTTTAATAAAAAAAATTCATTATGAATATTTTTCAAAATGAATTTTTTTTCTTGCCAGTGTGTAAACGGGCCGTACTTTGCCCAGGTCTGCACTAAAGCATACATACGTATAATATACAAAACATCACATCACTACTTAATTCAATTATTAAAAATTATTTTCAAAACCAATAATATTTAATAATAGGTTTTGTTTGCCATTCATTAAGTCGTACAAGAAATCATTATGTTTGCTATTTTTCAGCAATAAACTTTTAAAAACATATTTTGATAAGATGTGACAAATTATTGTAATACTATTTTTAATGTAGTTATGAATACCGGATGTATAAAAAGTTGATTTTTGCATGAATCAACAATTGACTACTTTTTTATATTGAATACAACCAAGTTTTTTTATAGCTTACTCTTAGCCTTTAAATCCTATAAAATCATTCATTTTAATATTTGACTTTAGTTTCTGATAGTCGAAATTGTATCTTAAATTAACAATCACTTGAAAATATTTTAAATTATTTTTTGAATGTTTATTCTTTCAGTAGCAAAAATTACATTATTTAGAAAACAAACAAAAAAATATTCTCTATTATTAAAGATAGTTTTTTTAGATTTATTTTTCTTTATAATATTAATAATAAAGTATAGAGTAATGATATAACATAGATAATGTTCGTAATTCATTAAGGTATATTACTTTGTCCGATTACTGAAGCTTATTCAAAATATAGAAGAAACCACTCTTGATTTTAACAAAAAAAAATTTAGTTAACATAGCTAAATAATAAATGTCATTATCTGAATATTTTGTCCCTTTTATTTAAACTTTGAAGTTATAAGGTATTGCAATAGAACATTTTAAAAATTTGAATCTATAACATTTTATTACTCCTAAAAATTAAATTTCTATCCCAAAAATGAGGTTTGATTTTTTTATTTTACTAGTGCAAAAGTGATGAAAAGTTTTTTGAATACATATAACAGTGCAAAAAATATACTAATAGTTAGAAAAACATCATACAATATTTATTTTTCAATACCCATTTTACAACAATATTATAATTTTAATCAAGTTTGACAGAAATTATTATAATAAATATAGTAACAATTATTTATTCAAAAATAAAAAAAATATAATTATTTTAACTATTTAAAAACTTCTTTTTGATTTAATAACCTAACTATATACATTTTATTTGTCATTTAAGAAAGTACATATTATCGTTATATAAATTTAATTTACTAAGATACTTATAAATATAAATGATTTATTAATAAGTTGTTTTTCTGTTTATTTTAATAATTCCCGATAATTTATAACCTCGATTTAGGTATTATTTGAAAGTGTTGACTCGTAAAAACCATATAAAATTAGCAATATCTTACTTCAAACGATATTTGCATCTAGCTAAATATTTTCAAAAAAAATTATTTTTTTAAGATTAATCTAATTAGGTTATGATAAAACAACAAAACAAACAAAGAATAATTTTAAGTTTTTTCTATCAGAAAACCTCAAACTAAGTATCCTAAACTCATTAAAGGATTTAAATTTTACTTAAATTTTAAATAACATTAAATTACTTTCAATTGGTTTTTAAAATATCTTTTTATGTTTCTATAATAGCCATAATAATTCTAATGGTAATTTTACCAACACCACTTTTCGTTATACTTAATAGTTCATTTTCCGAATTAAAATTTGTTTTTTTAATATTGTTTATTAATTTTTTATAATATTTTTGAAGTGAAATAAATGGCAAAAATTTAAAAAATTATCTCCTTTTTAGTTTTCACGTTAATTTTGGAAAATATGTATAAACGAGCATTATCTAATATAAGAACAAAACCTCTAAAACAAATTAAATTAGTCTTTTTAAATAAGGATTTAAGAAAGATGTAAAAAAAGGATGAATAATGTATAATAAATTTAAATCTTAGGGTAATAATTCCCTCATAGTCATACTTTAACAAACACTGATATTATTTATTATTGAGGTTAGTGTTGTACTAATTTCTGATCTGTTTTTTTTCACTTTTATACTGATGTTAAAACATACTTTGTTTTAAGAGATCATATTATGCATAGTTCTCTTTGATCCTTAATTATGACACTATATATGTATTAAGTATGCATATTATATTCTGGGTGTTTATTCTTTAGAGAATAGTATTCATTAATTTTTAAGAATAATTACAGTTCTTAAAACAATTGAATATTTCTATCTTGCATATTGAAATCATATCAACTTTTCTCGTTTTTAAGTATCTATTTTGTAAAGAAACAATATAATTATCACAATCATAATTATTAAGTAATCTTTTGTTTCTAACCTTTCTCAAAACATCATTTTTTATCATATTCTCCACATGATTTGAATTTAATAACAATACTACAATCTAAGATTCGGAGAAATTTTTATACTTTTGTATTAGAATCTAAGTTTTCCTAATTCAAACCATGTAATAATTAGAGCTATTCTAATATTTTATATTTGAATAAATCTTTCATTGGTATTAGTATAGGATCCTTGCTGCTTTTGTGATGTTGTAGGTATTTTTGTCATAGTCTTATTGCTTTTAGTGGCTATCATTCTAAAAAGAATAATAAATATGAAAAGTAATTACATACAAATAAAAATCTTGTAAATCATTAAAAATTTTTAGGATAATATACGATTTAAAGTCATATAAAATTCTAGTTTAGAAGAATTATTTACCCAGTTCATAGCATATCGTATAATTACATATAAACGATGAATTCAAAGATATATCTATTTATGCGAATATATTTTACAATTCACATAATATGAATAATACTTTTCCTACCGTAATAATTATTTATTAGTATCAGATAAAAGATGTGAGTGAAACATATTTCAAAGTATAAATAGGTAATTGAAATCAATTTTTTATTTCAAAGTAAAAAAAATGTTTCCAAAACTTGTAATCTTTATTGGTAAATCAAAAAGTTATCCAGGTTATAATTTAAATTTTTAGAGAGTCTTTTTACCTCCAAAAGTACAAAATGGCGTGAATCTTTAAATTGAATACCTGAAAGACACTAAAATAAGTGATTTTTTGGATCCAGTAACTAGAATAGGAAGTATCTAACTTTTGGTTCCAATTTATTTTTCTCAAGATTAATGTCCGTATAACTTTCTTATTAATATCTTATTATTCATTAAAATCCTAATTTTTCAATATATTATTAAAAACTTGTAATATTTTTGAAAATCTTGTTAAAATGTAATGTTTTTCTGACAAGTTTTTATAAAACCTGGTTCATCTCATAAATAGGATTCATTGCATGATGTCTTTAATGTTTTCTATAATTAAACCTGTTTTATTATTAGAAATAACCAATTTTGTGATTTTTATACGTTTTTCTAACAAATTTTCTATAAAACCTTGTTCATCTTATAATAGGTTCCATCAATTAATTTCTTAGACTAATATTCTACAATTAAACCTGTTTTGTTATTAGAAATAACTAATTTTGTCATTTATACGGGTTTTTCTAACAAATTATTTATAAAACTGAGTTCAACTCATAAATAGGATTCATTGCATGATGTCTTAGACTATTATTCTACAATTAAACCTGTTTTGTTCTTAGAAATAACTAATTTTGTCATTTATAGGGGTTTTTATCAAATTTTATATAAATTTTCGTTCATCTAATAAATAGGGTTCATTGCATGATGTCTTTTAAAATTATTCTATAATTAAACATGTTTTGTAATTAGAAATAACTAATTTTGTCATTCATACGGGTTTTTTATACAAATTTTGTATAAATTCTCTTCATCTAATTAATAGGGTTCATTGCATGATGTCTTTTAAAATTATTCTATAATTAAACATGTTTTGTTATTAGAAATAACCAATTTTGTGATTTATATACGTTTTTCTAACAAATTTTCTTTAAACCTTATTCATCACATAAATAGGATTCATCACTTAATTTCTTAGACTATTATTCTACAATTAAACTTTTGGTATTGCTACAAATGACTAATTTTGTCATTTATAGGGGTTTTTCTAACAAATTTTCTATAAATTTAATTCATTTAATAAATAGGGTTCATCACTTAATGTCTTTGACTAATATTCTACAATTAAACCTGTTTTGTTATTAGAAATAACTAATTTTGTCATTTATACGGGTTTTTCTAACAAATTTTCTATAAAACTGAGTTCAACTCATAAATAGGATTCATTGCATGATGTCTTAGACTATTATTCTACAATTAAACCTGTTTTGTTCTCAGAAATAACTAATTTTGTCATTTATACGGGTTTTTCTAACAAATTTTGTATAAATTCTCGTTCATCTAATAAATAGGGTTCATTGCATGATGTCTTTTAAAATTATTCTATAATTAAACCTGTTTTGTTCTTAGAAATAACTAATTTTGTAATTTATACGGGGTTAACTAACAAATTTATTTATAAAATCTCCTTCATCTAATTAATAGGGTTCATTGCATGATGTCTTTTAAAATTATTCTATAATTAAACATGTTTTGTTATTAGAAATAACCAATTTTGTGATTTATATACGTTTTTCTAACAAATTTTTTAAAAAATCTTATTCATCTAATAAATAGGGTTCATCACTTAATGTCTTTGACTATTATTCTATAAAATAAACCAGTTTTGTTATTAGAAATAACTAATTTTGTGATTTATATGCGTTTTTATAACAAATTTTCTATAAAACCTCTTTCATCTCATAAATAGGGATCATTTCATAATGTATTTTAATATTATTCTACAATTAAACCTGTTTTGTTTTTAGAAATAACTAATTTTGTCATTTATACAGGTTTTTCTATCAAATTTTGTATAAATTCTCGTTAATCTAATAAATAGGGTTCATTACCTATTGTCTAAGACTATTATTCTACAATTAAACCTGTTTAATTCTTAGAAATAACTAATTTTGTCATTTATACGGATTTTTCTATCAAATTTTTTATAAATTCTCGTCCATCTAATAAATAGGGTTCATTGCATGATGTCTTTTAATATTATTCTACAATTAAACCTGTTTTGTTATTAGAAATAACTAATTTTGTCATTTATACGGGGTTAACTAACAAATTTATTTATAAAATCTCATTCATCTCATAAATCGGATTCATCACTTAATGTCTTTGACTATTATTCTACAATTAAAGTTGTTTTGTTGCTAAAAATAACTAATTTTGTGAAATATATGCGTTTTTCTAACAAAATTGCTGAAACTTTTTTTATTGACTCCAATAACAAATTCAATTTGATCGAAAATTCCTGTTGTGGTGACAGATCTTTAAACTACTTTTTATTAAATTATTAAATTTTAATAATATTTTTCTACAATACTAGATGTACTTTTTTAAGTAATAACTCGTTTATAACTTTTATTTTTTCTCTTTTAAAGTTTGGAGTATCGTAGTAAATATATAGAAAAAAATCGTATGAGTTGTTTAATAATAAATTCGAGATCTTTTATATTAGTATATGGTATAATTTTAAAATATTCTGTTTTATTCGAAGTCCGTAAGTATCAATAACAAAAAATGATACAAATTTGACTACAAGTGCAAAGAATTCAAGCTATAAAGGTTTATTATTTATACTTTTTAGAAAAATACCAGATTATTACATGTTTATAAATGGTGGAAGTTTTTATAAAGAATTAATTATTTAAATATTTGATATTTAATTGTGGTTTTGTAAAATTTTGATACATTAAATATTCATAAATATTTGTTATAACAATACAAAAAATAATTTTAAATTATATCCTAAATTTACAAGTACAAAGCTGAAAGATTTGTAGCCGAAATTGATTATTTACTTAAAATTGGAGCTAACATTAAGATAGAAATTTTAAAAATAGTTGAAAATATAAAAGTAGAGGATTTATAGAATTTAAGATGTGATATTCTGTACCTGAAAGAGTTTTCAAATCATAAAATCGAAATAAAACAAACTTGTAACTGTAAATCTGTTGTGATTGATTAAAATTGAACGCATTTCTTTAATTTTGATAAAAATTTGTTTGTTTCAACAAATATAATAAACAAAAAGAAGTTTCTAAAGACAAGATATTTTAAAAAAATATATTGAACTAAGGATAACACTACATAAAGATATTTATAACTGAAAATGATTAAATTTGGCAGAATAAATCAGAAACTTGAAACAATTGATATAAAATAAATTTAACTGAAAACCATTGTAGAGAACATAAAAGTTTAACATTTTTAGCTTGGACTTTCGATATTTCTATTATATAACATAAACTAACTTATTTAGGGTTATATGAGCCCAAAAATTATCAATAAAATAAAAATGAATCATTATCAATGCTCTTAGTTATTATGTAATAAAAAATTTCAAAAAATATTTTATACATTAATAGATTTCTATGGATTAGTATACAGATAGGTTTATATTAAAAAAAAGTTTTTGCCACAGTGTATTGGTTGGATATAAGTGCCAACATATTAAAACGAACTTGATAATTATTTATAAATGAAACATAAAATTATTATTTATTTACCATTCCATTAAAAATAATTTATCAATATAGTAATGTACCTAAAATTTACAAAATATTAACAAAAAACTTTATTCAAAAATTACTCATAAAAATTTGCTTTTATAAATAAAAATTTAGAAACATTTTTAAATTACACAAATACATAGGAAATTAATAGTTTAAATAAAATTAATGTCTTTTTTATATTGCTATATGCTACAAGAGAACGATATGTAATACTAAATAAAATTCTTGAAAGATTTGATTTTATTTGTCCCAGACATTTTACAATAAATGAAAAAAATGTTTATTTTTAGGTGTTAATAATCATCAAATATGTAAATTTGTTAATAGTATTTATAATAAACAAATAAATTTATATTTTTTAATTTAAAGTTTAAATATTTACAAAAAAATTTATTGATATCCTTAAAATTTAAAAAAAATGATGAAACACGCGATACTTAATACTGTTTCTGGTTGAATTTTCCTGAAAAAATATTTAACATAAGAGAACTTTATTGATAGATATTATTACTAGAATATTATATTAAATATAATTTTTTATTCTATACTTGAATTGTACAAATTAATTTAAAATAGTATCACTCTGGTTCAGTGTTTCCTAAGAATATGTAATGTATGCCTACTTAAACGATTAAAAATCCTCGTGTGCCCCTCAAAAAAAATTATTATAGAAAAATTTGATGTAAATCTATATAAATTATAATGATATAAAAAATCAATGCTTTCTAGCATCAATATTTTAATAAAATTCAAAAAATTGAAAACTTGGCATCAGAATTTATTTGGAAATGTAACCATAAAAATATTTTTGTTTAAAGAACATCTAAATTTAATTAAGATTAAAATTTATTTGTTGAGGCTTTTTATTTCACTTACTAATTTTGCCGCTTTTTTAACTGATCAAAAACGTTTGTTAATTGCAAAAATTCATATAAATCACCTTGGTAAACACTGCTTTGATTAGTCATAAATTTAATTTTTAAAAAAATGTTTTGATTGTAAGTAATTCTGATGACTTTTTATAAAGAATAGTAAACTTTTTAGTTTTTAAGTCTAATTTTTTTGTTCTTAATATAAATGACCCATAAAATCGCATTTTTTAAAAATCCCATTAAATATATCAATACCACTTTTACGAAACTTGAAATTATTTTTCCCTGTTTTTATCTTCATTAGTACTTAGGTTTTAAACGAGATTTATAATTTCATCCTTTTTTAATATATTTCAGGATAAAATTGTAAAATAGCATTCAAACTCGGTATATTCTTTGTATTTTGTGTTGTAAAAATGTTCATTTTAAATAATTCAGTTGTTTAGAGATACAAACAAATAAAATTGTCTGCACTATTATATGTACGCTTGAAAACTTCATAATAGTCGGTTTTATGACTAAAATAATCACCTTTTTAAAAATTTGTTTAGTGACTTAATATCTCATATAATTATTTTTTTTATATATCTAGGCCTGTCATCTGCTGAATTTCGGCCAGACAGTCCCAGATTTTAAAAAAATTTGTCATGTGCCTCCGTTTAAGAAAATTTTTCCCAGATCTTATAAATTTTGCAAAGATCAGCAATAATTTAACTATTTTCTCAGTTTACTTTCTATGATAAAACTTTGTAAATTTTTAAAGTTTTCAACGTATGAAAAAAATCAAACTAAAAAATAACTTATAGCCTTAAAAATTTGCCACTTTTAGCATTCAACTTTTCCGATATTACCGCAAAAATTGTGAAAAGAGCATAATTTTAATATTTTTATAGAATAATTATTGAGTTAATCGTAAAATGACTTCTTAAGACTGTTAAAGATATAAGTAAGAAAATTTTTATCGATTACACGATAAATAGAACGTAAAATTACTTAAATTATATTATTGCTTCAATATTAATTAAAAAAAACACAAAACTACGTGGAGTAATAAATAGAAAGAAGAGTTTAGCTTTCTGAATAAGACTAAAGAAGATGATCCCAAAGCTTGTTGTAATATCTGTTCATCGACATTCTATAGATGCATAGGGAGGTCATGCTGATATTTTAGACCACTATAAAACTAAGCCTCATCAATCGTCCGTAATGCAGGATTTTCAAGCTCAAAAGTGACAAATTTCTTCAAAAAGCTTTAAGTTTCATCAACAGAACTCTAAATTTCAGCAAAGTAAGCTCTTTTAGCGTTCCACATGGGAAAACATAACTATTTGTTTATCTCTACTGACTGCACATCGAATCTTATCAGGAAACTTTTGGAGTCTAAGTTTAATTTGGCTTGAACCAAGACGACATCAATTGTAAAGAATGACTTGAGTCTTTTTGTCCATCAGGAACTGATAAAAGAATTGAAAAGCAATAATTATTTTTCCTAAATAACTGATGCCTCAAACCACGGAAACACAAAGTTAAACCCACTTTTCGTTCTCATGTTTATACCAACAAAAGGTGTGTCTCACAAGTAAATCTTATTGACATCAAGTGAAAATGTAAAATCAAATTGATTTGTTTTGGTGCAGATAAAACAAATCTAAATTTTGGCGGTTTTAATAGTGAAGGAAGCATTAATTTATGGGGAAGCTTCTAAAGAAATCTAATTGTGATATTATTGGCCTAGGATGTTCTGCTCACATTATCCATAATACAAGTAGTGCGGATCGTCAAGTGTTGAACGTTGACATCAAA
>CAKKLC010014039.1:5447-20151 GCA_918559645.1 Ceratonova shasta
TTTTTTTTAACGTAAATTTCTAATTTTTCTTTAATTAGGTCCCGAAATTATTTATCTGACTATGATCAGCTAATTTAACTTCACCGGAAATTAGCTTACACTCGAGTTGATGTCTTGATCCAAAACGGATTACCCATCCATTTGAGGCTTAAAATTTATTATTTCCAATTTTTGAGCAACGATTAATCCAATCTTATTTAGTACAGTGCTGTTTACACCAATAAAACTTTGACGCAATTTCAAAAAAACTTCAAAAACCATCGCCATCAATTCCCTGAACTTAGATGTAGTCGGCAAAACATCTTCTTTGCCCTCTTCATTTTCGTTAAGATTTGTATAAGTGGCTGTTTTTTCAGATGAATATGCAAAAGTAACTACTCTTGAAATTGTACTTTTGCTGGTTTTATATTTTTCCGCTAATCTCCGAGTAGATAATTTATCAATATTAAATTCTTACTCGATTTCTTTTTTTTCTAAAAATGTAAGAATTTTTTTCATTAGGTTATTTTAAGTTTTACTTTAAAGGCAGTTTCAAATAAAAAAATACATTACAATGATCAAAGCAATTTATATTAAAGCCGCGACATTGTTTTTAACAAAAAAATTGTTATAAAAATAAAAGTCAAATAGGGAAAATTTTTTATCTGTCCCAAAAGCGGGGTTTTTAAACGTGATTAAAAGCTTTGTGCCTATATATTTATTTAATAAAATCTAATGTGTCCCAAAACCGGGGTTAGACTAGATATTATATTATTACTAGGGCGCCCAAAATATTGCATTTATATTGCGAAAAAAAAAATTGCAAAAATTGCAAAAAATACAGAAAAATTGAAAAAATTGCTACAATTGCGTAAATTACTTTTCACTGAACTTATTTTTCTTCTGACTCATCTTTAACCACTTATTTATTGTCTTTCAATGCCTTTGTATTATTATAGGAACTGAAATAAATGTTTATGTTTGCTAAATCAAAATTTCGATAATCTCTCAGTATTCTTTTTAGCATTGAGAAGCTTCTTTCAACGCATATACTTGTAGAAGGCCTGTTAAACGTATTTAGGTAGTCTTCAGGGCTTATTCTCATGTTACTTTTTGCAGTGATTTGATGATAATCAGAATTTTCGAGACGTTGGAAGATATAGCTCTTGATACCAGCAGGATCCTTTATAAAATTAAGTTTAAGAATATTCCTGTGGATTTTTTTAATATTTAACTCTTGATTTTTAAGTTTATCTAAGAATTCGATAAGAACTTCATAGCAATCTCTTATTTTTATGATTTCAGAATATAAACCATCCTCATTTATGGCTTTAATTGAATTATCATCGAGTAATCCAGATAAATCTATTTTAGAAATCAATAATCGTAGTTTTTGAAGGTTTTTTTAGTAAAAAAATAACAGATTTTAACTAGATACTCCACCTAGTAACAACTACCGATGGGATTGATCCAAATTCTGCAAAAATCTTTTTATTCGTGTTGTTTTTTACAGTAATAAATTTCATTGTAGATTTTAATATGTCGGTTTTATAAAAATGCAATCTGATTTTGTTTCCACAGTTGTGGGCTAAGCATCTTATATGGAACATATTCACGTTTGAATTTTTTAAAAGGACTCCAGTCTTCAACATATACCAAGCAGAATCACTTTAAAAAGAATAACATTCTCTTTTTTAATTCCATACTCATTAAGTGTTGAATAACTTGCTCAAAAACTATTGCACTGTTGATATTTGATTCTAAGTAAATTGTTTTTAACAACATTTCTCTATTCTTCGTTACTAAAATCCCAGTCATGATAATTAAGAACTTGTTCCCTCTTATTTATGATTCGTCCACCACTAAGTTTATTTTTTTATTAGCTAGTTGCTTTTTTACTCTTTTTGTGATTGTTAAGGAATATTTCTGCTTTTAGAATGACCTTATTGTAATTTCGGAAGGCAATTTAACTCCTAAAAAGCCAAATAAATACTTCATATCTCGATTTCTAAGTTTTCTTAATGGTATGTCACAGGAAATAGAAGATTCTATTACCTTTTCCATCATCTCACTTTTAGGTGCTATCAGAAGTTTTTGCTGTGGGACTTTTACGTTATTTGTTTTAATTCTTTCCAATCCTGTCTTGTGAGTTACTGATTTACGATGCGTATAGACCGTAAATTTTCTGTTCGACCTTACTTCTTTTCTGCATATATTACAGTAAAGATTTCCAGTCACTGATAGAATAAATTCTTCGTCGTATTTCGCTAGGTATTTACTGCTCTTCTTCTCTCTGATTTTAAATGGATCCATGGTTTTTAAATGTCTTTTTATTGCAATTATTGCAGCTTTTTACGTAATATTGCATTTTATTGTAATTATTGCAAATTTTTCTAAAAAAATGATTTTGGGCGCCCTAATAAATATTATAATTTAATAAAATTATTTTAATTTTTATATATTAATAATATTATAATTTTTTAAAATCAAATTATATAATTACCATTTATTATTATTATAATTATATTATATTATTACAAATAATTATTATATTATTACTATTATAATAATCTAATAAAATTATTTTAAATTTTTATATATTATTAGTATTATAATAATTTTTTTTTAATTATATTATATTATTACCATTATTTATTAATATAATATTCTGATATAATTATTTTTAATTTTTATAAATGATTAGTATTATAATAATTTTTATAATTAAATTATTTATTACAATTAATTATAATTTTTTATAATTATATAATATAATTATTACCATTAATTATTAATGTAATAATATAATATAATATAATTAATTTTAATTATTATATATTATTATATATTATTAGTATTATAATAATTTTTATAAATAAATTATTTATTACAATTAATTATTATTTTTATAATTATATTATATTATTACCATTCATTATTAATATAATATTCTAATATAATTATTTTTATTTTTTATTTATTATTAGTATTATTATAATTTTTTATAATTATATTATATTATTACCATTAATTATTATCATAATATTCTAATATAATTATTTTGAATTTTAATATTTAATTAGTATTATTATAATTTTTATAATCATATTATTTTATAATTATTATTATCTTTATCATTAATATTAATATTATTTACAATACAATCATTATTATAATTTACTAGTATTATATTAGATTTAATATAATATCCTTTAATTACCATCACGATTATATATCATTTTATTAAAACTAATTTACTTGATTTTTGTTTAGATTGTTTTTTGATTATAAGTGTAATCGATCAATATTCAAAATTTAATAGGAATGTTTATAAAAACATTTTCCCAATTTTTTATAAATTTGTTCATCGGGAGTTGAACTAAACGTTTACAATTTGTCAAGAATAACTTCATAAAAAAATATAACTCTAATCTAGTGTATTTACAATAGATATTTTTGATCTTTTATAAATACTAACATTGTCTTTCAATTTAAATTACGTATGGTTGAATAACAACAAAAAATAATTTAAAAATAACCTTTAATTATACATTAAATTTTTTAAAATATTTAATAGCTTTCATAACTCATAAGTTTTAAAATAATTGTGAAAAATTTTTAAAATAAAATTATTGTAAAAGTGATGTTTAAAGATTCATTCTCTTATCGAAACCTAAAAATTTAGTATTTTAATTACCTCTATTAATGCCATCTTGTTCTTTTCCAGCAATCAAATTAGATTCCTTAAATTATTTTATTTTATACTTTATAATCTTGGTATAAAGAACAACAAGTACACCAAGTTACTTCACAGAAATCCTTCATGGTAAACTAATTAATTAAAACAACATACCGATTTCTCCATGCTATGTTTTATTCTGTTACGGACATACAACTCATAACAACACAGAAATCCAGTATAACCTGCTAAAAAACTTGTGCAACAGCCATAACCATATGAATCTTCTAAATTATGAAAGATATCGCCATAAGCCAAACAATAGCAACATAAAACATAACAGCCTCCTGAAATGTCTCCAAAACAAGAACATAATCCATACGTCATATCATCCATTTTTACTTTTAAGATAAACGAGGACCTTCTCTAGAGGAATATATAGTCGTCGGATACAAGTTTAATTAATTTTTATAATTAATAATTAAAAATATTTAATTAATAAAACATTTAATTTATAGATAACCGTATTATTATTTAATAAGCCAACAATTTTTCTGGTATTTTAAGTCCCTAAAATATATAATTAATAAACAAATAATTTATAGATAATCGTATTATTTTTTAACAAACCAGGGACTTGTATGGTATTTTTAATCGCTTAAGTTTAATAGATAAATTGAAATATTGATATGATTCATATACTTTATATAATGTGATTTGTATGATGAATAAACATTAAAGGAGATTCATTCCATAAATGTAAAAACAATCGTTAAATTAAATTAATTACAACTTAAATTTTTTTTCACTAAAATCTTTAATTTGAAGCAACTCTTTTTATTGTATAATTTTACATGGAACTTGTTATAAATACTTGCAATATAAATCGATTATAATTAAAGGGTTTTCCTATAAAAATTATTATTTTAGGCTGTTTATGAACTCGGTATTCTTTGATTTCCCAAACCGATTTCAAATAATAATTTTAAGAAAACCTCCATATTTTTACTCATAATAATTTATAGTACATATTTAATGCGTTTCATTTATTTTTACACTAAAACATTAAAAGAAATGATATTTTAAAAAGCAATCCAAACGAGTCGAGAAAACAAAATAACATTTTTACAACAGATTTAATTAAAATAATGAAGACTACACTTTTTTAATGATTGATTTATGTATCTTAATGACTATTCTAATGGTACTGCTTTCTTGTTTAAATAAAAAAGTGTAAGAAATTGAAAGAATAAGTTTTATTTTTTAATTGCAATTAGTATGATAAATGTTCTTATGAAACTTTTTAAACCTTGTAATTTAACGTCAAAGGCAAGTTAATGAATGTTCCGAAATGAATTCTTCTGTTTCTGAAAAGTGATTTATTCTTGTTTTTTTAGCAGTTTTAATGAATGGTAATTTTCCACCTGAGACCCAATAAAAACCAAAATTATTTAAGACACTAAGACAGACTCCTTATAAGAAATAAGAACAGTGTTTCCCAATAACAAGTCATCTATGCCCACTTAAACGATCAAAAATCTTTGAGTGCCCTCACAACAAAAATTATTTTAGAAACATGGTGTAAATGTATATAAATTATAATAATATAAAAAATCAATGCTTTTTGGTATCAATATTTTAATAAAATAGACAAAATTTAAAATCTGTGTTCTTAGTAAAAAAGTCAATGTCTAATATTATTTTTTGTGTTAACTAGATTTTGTAGGAGGTCAAAATGCATTTTGTAAAAACTATTTTTTTCGAAAATTTTCAAAATTCCTCCCAAAAAAGTCCTATGCCCACCCTGGAAAACACTGAACTAGAAGAAAGGGACTAGTATCAATTTTAAACAAAAGTATTTTTAAATATTAATTGATCCTTCATAATGACACATTAAAATTTCAATTTGGAAAATTTTATCACTCAAAACTATACAAAGAATAAGAATCGTTAAATGATTGTTTGTATTATTTGTATTGTGATATAAATTGGTTTAAAGAAACTAAATTTAAAAGTTGCTACAAACGGACATAATTTTATTGATTATAATTTTTCCACATAAATATTTAAAAAAATTTAGTTTGTAGTTATTAATAGTTCAATTTACAGGTAAAAAATATTAATCTATTCGTATCATGTATTTAAAACCTTGTTTAATATGTTAATTCAATATTAAAATTTTTATTACTCTCAAGTTGATTAAAATACAAGTATAAAGTTATTGTATTATTTTTGTGATATTTCTAATTAGCTAATAACCGACATTTCTATAAAGAATTAAACTATCTATCATATTTCTGTTATTTTATAATTTTGATTTAGTCATAACTGGGTTGGAAAAATTGTCTAAGGTTGCTTATAAAATGATATTTAAAAATTTGGTAAAACTACTTAATTGAAAGCTTTTTGGGGTACAGTAAAGTATTCTCCCCACAATTAAGGGTTTAGTTAATTAAAAAAATAAATTTAAAAAAATTAAATTTAATTATTGTCAAAAGGGTATTGTAAACAAGTATCATTGATTATAGTAGTCAAAATATTAATATTTTTTTCCTATAAATATATCCGATAATATATTCTAAATAAATAAGTTATATGATTTGTACATTTTGTTCGTATAAATATTTAAAAACATTCCACCTTGATTCAATATTCTAGGTATGAATTAAACGATTTGTTGGATTAATAAAATTGCTAGCATGATTGAGTTTCTGGTGCACAAAACCACGATGGTTTAAATGCCGTTGACCACCGCAACAATCAGTGATAATTGTTGTTCCAATCTCAACATTTTGACATATTTACTCCTCTAGTACTTGTGCACTACGATTTTCAACATTTCAAGAAACGTTTTGAAATTTTTAGTTCGTGTAATGCCTCCTGCTAATCAAATAGTAGTAACAACACGACCAACATTGTATTTTGTTCTGACAACGCAAGTTTCATCAATTTCAACAAACTTGTTGTGACGTCCTATCTTGTAATTTGCTTGCACCAGAAACATTTTTTCAACTAAAATGTCAAGTATAAATCCCATCCAATCCACTAGTGCAGGTTTATATAAATTATATTCATAACAGATTTCTTTATTTGAAATATTTGTACTGCAATGGTACAAAACAATAATAAATTTATCGTGTAGAATTTTTAAATTATAAAAAAACAGTTTTTTCGTATACTTGTTCAAGTTTTATTACACTTTTTTCGTATACTTATTCAAGTTTTATTACAGTTTTTTCGTATACTTATTCAAATTTATTACAGTTTTTTCGTAAACTTATTCAAGTTTTATTACACTTTTTTCCGGAACATTTCCATCTAAAACCATCGTGACATTTTTTCGTTTTTTAAAATGCATTTTTTTAATAAAAATAACACAAATAAATTGTTTTTGTAATAGACCAACTTCGAACATCCAGCCTAGAGTTTTTTTTGTTGTTGGAGTGAGAGAAATTAATTCTTTTCGTTTGTAAACTCTTTCATTAAAAATCATATTTTTTTACAATAATTATTTAATTTACTAACCCCTTAATTGCAGGGGAATACTTTACTTTACCCGTTTTTTATCTTGTTTTAACTACAAATATCAAATTCAAATTATAAAAGTTAATGCTAATCAGTAATGTACTTAAAAGAGTATAAAACTGAAACAATAATTAAGGATAATGAGAAATAAATTTGATAAATCATTATGATACAGAGAAAAAATAAGTTATATGTAAATTATAAGAATATCATATTTCAATTTGAAGCAATACGCAAATAATAATTTTTTACTCCCACGAATAAAAAAAATATTAAAAATATAAATATTAGATAATTTACTATAATAGTCCAAATTAAAGAATTTAAAATGTTATTCTTTTATTAATAACAACAATTCTTCAACTTCTTATCCTCTGCTATTAAAATTGCAAATGAATTCACTAACAAATCTTGCCATATAATTAGTCGGAATACCTTTTCTAGCTTTTATTTTAAGCTTTAAACAGTTATGAAACCACTCCGTGTGTTGGCTGTGCTTATCTTATCCTTTTTCACAAATTCATATTTGTAACAGTGTTTTATGAATTAATCCGTTACGAAAAAGTGCTTTATATAAAATGTGTTCATCTGAGTGGATTTTTATTCCGGAATTGACATTCTCGCAAACGATTGGAATTATGGTAGAAGACTTTTTGATTAGGAATTATTTCATCTCAAACAGGAAAAATCTCACTTCTTACCTCGGCAATCGTAAAAAGATCAGTGTGATTATAGTTTGATCTCACCCTGTGGCATTTGCATTTAAAATGCATTATTTTTTCATCACACTGAACATGACAATCAAAACATCCAATTTTACTTTCCGATGTATTAGATGGAATAATAAGAGTAACAATTTTGTCGATTATTTTTATCATAACAAACCTTCACAGGTTATTTGTCTGCAAAATAGTTTGAATTGGTTATCTACTCCTCATCTTAATATAATTTTCTTAAATGTTTTTATTGGTATCGTATATTTTTCAAAGAAAGATCCTAGTCTTATTGAGTATTGACTAAGTTTCATGTTGCAAGTTTTGTTTTAACATCTCCAAGCATATACATCAATAAACCTTTTGCATTCCACAAACTTCAATAGGGTTTTGCAAAAAGGGTAAAAGTTCTGTCGGTGTATCAGATTAGTGTCTTGGAGAAAAATTAATGTTTCCCTTGCATTCATTCTAATTATATGCTCTTCAAGATCATCAATATTCATGACGTTAATGTATTTTTTTAACCCAATTTTTATATTGAATTTAATAAAACTCATGTTTTTATTTATAGGGTTTCCCTATCAAACTTGTCACTTTCCTTAATCAAAGTTGTCAAAACATTAAAAATAATTATTTATATAAGCAATTAAAAATTTTATATATAAATAATGAAAGAATTTATTCTAACAAAACTTCGTTATTTCTTGCTTCTTCAATATAAATAATATTTTATGAAAATAGCCATTACAATCTTAAGTCGTTATAATTTCAAATCCATTTTGAATATATAGCATAAGTTCTTTTTCATTTTTAGCATTTTGTCTTACAACATAATTTTTCAATTATAAAAAGCAGTTTTCAATAAGATTTAAAAATGGTAAATTTGGTGACAGGTATAAAATCTCAAAATTCAGACTTTTAATAATCTCAGAAATAGTGTTATAATGATGTATTCTTGCATTGTCCATCACAAAAATTACTTTTTTTACCAAAAAATAGATATTTTGCTCCTTAAACTACGTAAATATTCTTTAAAATCGAAACCTGTAACAGGATTAATATTTATAAAGTTATAAAACATCCCAATTTTAGTCATCGAGGTAATTACTGAAATGTTTTTGCTTTTTATTGTGGCGTTTGGCACATAAACAGAAGAACCAACACGATATCTTCCATATTTAGCCCTTGAGCTAATAGCAAATCCAAATTCGTCAATAAAAATGAATTCATATTTTTCTAGAGAGAAAAACTTTTCAATTAAAACATTTCAATATTCCGCTCCAAAATTGATAGCCCATTTACAATTTTCTACGTTCTGACATGAGTATAATTTGTTTAAAATGTAATTATAATTTTTCAAACAACGATCAATTGTATTATCGTCTATCAAGTTTTTATATTCCAAATTAAATTTATGAACAAGACTCTTCAAATTGCTAGTTGGATTTTTGTCAACCCGTTTTTGAACAAGACTTCAAATTGCTAGTTGGATTTTTGTCAACCCGTTTTTGAACAAGACTTCAAATTGCTAGTTGGATTTTTGTCAACCCATTTTTGAACAAGACTCTTCGAATTGCTAGTTGGATTTTTGTCAACCCATTTTTGAACAAGATTCTTCAAATTGCTAGTTGGATTTTTGTCAACCCATTTTTGAACAAGACTCTTCAAATTGCTAGTTGGATTTTTGTCAACCCATTTTCGAACAAGACTCTTCAAATTTGCTAGTTGGATTTTTGTCAACCTATTTTTGAGCAAGACTCTTCAAATTGCTAGTTGGATTTTTATCAACCCATTTTTGAACAAGACTCTTCAAATTGTTAGTTGGATTTTTGTCAACCCATTTTTGAACAAGACTCTTCAAATTGCTAGTTGGGTTTTTGTCAACCCATTTTTGAACAAGATTCTTCAAATTCCTAGTTGGATTTTCGTCAACCCATTTTTGAACAAGACTCTTCAAATTCCTAGTTGGATTTTTGTCAACCCATTTTTGAACAAGACTCTTCAAATTGCTAGTTTGATTTTCATCAACCCATTTTTTCACACCAATTTTCTTTTCTTCACTCATAATTGTTCTTTTATCACCTCCTTTATTGAAAATGTTAGTTCGGTCAGTTCGTTTATAGATGGAAATGATAGCTGATACTTTTGTTCTTGGTAAATTTTATAGATCGGAAATAGCTTTGATTTTTATCTTTTCTAGATGGTATTGTACAATTCTTGTTCTATCTTCATTTGATTGTTAATTCTTTTGATTTCTATTATTTGTTCACTAATAATATTGTCATACATCCTTAGAAAAAATTAAAAATAAATATTTTTAATGTTTTGACGAGTTTAATAGCGAAAAATCATAATTTAATTTAAAATGAAGAGTTTGATAGGGAAACCCTATATTAGAAATCCTCATACCATACTAATATACTCTGATTATTCTTTTATTATAATTTGTCACCTTCATAGAAATTAAAAAAAATGTTGCTAGATTTAATCTAATCTAATGATGTTATATCTAAACCTGTTAGCTTCAAGGATTTCATTCAAAAATAACATTTTTTTGAATTTTTTTAAAACTAAGTAACCGTATGTAAGTAATATCCAATGCTTATAATTTTTTGAACCAAGTCATTTTACGGATCATTTTAGACTTAATAAGAGTTAATGTAATGATAATAGGAAAATCCATTTTGTTATTATGATTAAAATATCTAGTTCAGTGTTAGCTAAGGTGGTAATAGGTAGTACTGTGCGAAATGAAATTTCCAACTCGATTCGATATTCGATTAGATATCGTAAAAATGTTAAAAACACATTCGATATTTTTGGTAAATTATTTGCATTTTCTCCATAATTATTTTTATTATGTGCAACTGCATTGTTTTATGCAATTGTAGTTTTGCAATTTCAATCATATTTCATTGTAAATAATGTTATTTTAGTTGTAAAATAAATAAAGTATTTAACATTCCATTACAAATGTGAATAGCAATATATCGTATCATGCTGTGCTCAGTGTTTCATGTCATGGTTAACTGTCATCGTGAGAATCACACAAAATATGACTTTTGAAAGTTAGACTCAAATATTTAAATTTTTCAATCTCTCACGATATTAATTATAATTTAATTATAAATTTGAAAACGTGTATACTATAAAAAAAAGTCAAGTCGACACTCCACATATAAAACAATCAAGTCAGTTTAGTTTTATAGTTCAGAGAGCTATATATTCAGAGATTTTTATGTAGAAATGTTAATTCAGATACGTTATCTTAGAGCATAGTTGCACGCCTTTCACAGCATATGTTGCTTAATACTGAATTAGATGCTCAGAATTACCTGGATGGCTGGTATAAACAAGAAATATCTACTCAAACATGATATCATTATGAATAAATAATGCCTCTTCATCCATCATTCAAACGGGTCCTCTTCTCTGCAAAGTAAATCATAAGTTTTATAGTAGCTGGACTCATTTTTTAAAACTTTTTTAGTAGCATATTCTGCATTAAACATAGAAAATGGCTGCGTTTATGTTTCCTTAGTCAGCTTATTAAATACCTGCCAAATCCAGCTTTATTTTTTGAATGAATATCAGATGAGGTAGGGTCTACATTGTTACATTTGTCTATGACTTTGCTATCTTTTCTAAAATCTACTTACCACTCCTTTTTTTCACTTTCCAGATATCCTAGCTTGCTTAATTCAGACTTACAAAGATACTTTAACTCTTTTGAAATTGTTGCAGACTGCTCAGGTAAAAAAAAATTCTGAACCAGAGCTCTAAATAGGTACACATGCTATCTAGAGTTATCTTTTCGTAGTTTGGAAAGTATTGATCCGTTTAATTGTAAAGCATCTTTCCGAAACAAATACCAAAACTACTATTTGACACATTTCCAGTAAATACTATTAAATTTTGTTTTAGATAATATATCATTAAATTCCCAATGATCTGGAGGGGTACATTTAATCTTAACTGAATTTTGGCTTCTTAAAAAGTACACTAAAGTATTCTTATTGCCCTCAGGTAATTTTCAAAGATTAATAGTAAGTAGTTGGACTTGGTATATCTTGAGTAGCCATATCTTGTTTTATAACGTTTCTGAACTCTCAAAAACAATCTTACATATATTAGTTACTGTTATAACGATTTTCGCCACTTTCTACCGAATCCATAATCTTTTCACCTGTTAGTTCTCTCTTTCTGTCAGCTCGTTCCATTGATACGTTTAAGTGATGATAATAACTCACTAAATTCTTCGATGACCGAAGCATGTTGTCAATTTCAGGTATGTTTTCCACTGTATATGATATGGCTATTTGAAGTGGTGTGTAAGCAGTCCATATCGTACCTTAAGCTCTTTTTTAAAGAAGCTTTAAATTATCTCTAATGTCACGAATACAGGCACTATACTAAGCTAAGAAAACGACCAGTCATTGCATATTTCTGCTAGCATTTTTAAGAATCCTCTGCAGTGTGCTGCACAGGAAAAGAATTGTTTTCAAATTAGAATTTTTAGAAGTTGAAGTTACCATTCACAAATGAGATGTATCCATCTTGGGGCCTTGAAGACTTCATGTCAGTAGTAATTGTATAAGGTGTGTTGGCTGAGGTTATTTCATCTTTTATCATGTTTATAACAGGATTTCTAATCTTTCCATACATATTTATGATAACTTGTCTGCTGAAGGTTTTTCTGTGTGGAAGTTTATACCAAGCCTCTAGATTCGTTATCAACCATTAAAAATCTCAATCATGCACAGTACTGTATAGTTGGAAGTCCAGTGCCATCATTTCACCATTAACTGCTGTTAATGCAGTTTTCCGCATGTCAGATAACGATTTTTGACATACTTCCCATATAACTAACATTGTCAGTTCTTTTGTGACACTTTTAGAACTTAAGCTAACGCTAGCTATGACAGCATCCTGTTTTCTAGAACTCGCAGTCTCCAGCTCTTGTAATTCCTTCATTACATAAGGATAGTATATTTGTAAATGATGCCTCATGTTGGTTGTTGTTCTGGTAGGGAATTATTTTGTTGAATTATGGCATTTTTACCTTTGTCATGTGTAATAATATGTGCAGGCTCGATTTAATTTTCTGTGGAAATAGTTCCAAACTAATCTTTTCTCAAAAAAAAATTTTATTTTTTGAATTTAAAAAAATATAATGCCAACAAATGAGTGAAAAAAGGTGTAATGACCATATAAATTAGAAATTTGTGTCATTCGTTTCACAACAAATAAACAAGACAAATTGCCTTGATTTTAATGGCAAAAATCGGAAATTATAGAAAAAAAAGTTTTATTTTGAGATGTTTGGTACATTTTTTCGTAAATGGCAAAAATCGATATTTGCAAAAAGATTCAAATTAATTTCGATATCTCAAACACTATATTGAAATTGAATCGAAAACTTAATTTTCGCACAGTACTATTTATCACTAATTGATATATATTGGATTAAAATTAAGCCACTACTTTTATTTTATTAATTGTAGGTATATTATTTTAAAATAACATTTTTGATAAAATTAAATATTTTTTTTAAATAGGCTTATTATTGACTCATACATACAATTTAATCATAAAATTTGAAATAATTTATTGTAATTATTAGAATTCGTTTAGATTGGAGATATTTCTCTCTTGTCTTAAAAATATATAGGTTTGTTTAATTAAAATATATGGATCATGTCTTATCGGCGGCTTAAGATAAGCGTTATCTCTGATAAACTTTTTTTTTAATCTTGATAATGCTATTAGAATTTGCAATAATGAATAATTTAGAGTTCATACAATGGTTACTTCCAAAAGTACAAATTCCAAGAATTATAAGGTGCGTAGTATGCAACTACCCTCTCAATTAAGTTTTACGCCATGATGATGTCGATAGATGCTCTTACATCTGCTTAAAAAATGGATGTAGCACATTTAGAAACCATCAGTTGATTCGTAAAATTACTTGGTTCGAAGGTTTTGCTATTTCTACTGTGACAATAAATTTTTTAATAGATTAATACAGCAAAAAAATACAATTATGCGACATCATAAAAATAATTCATATAAAAAAAAGCTACAGCTTTTAAGCTAACAAAAATGAATGAAAACAAAATACATATAAACATTAAAAGCAATTTTCCAAGATTAGGCGGAGAAAATTGCGTTGTACAAATTGACGAGATCAAGCTTAATTATAATGTTAAGAAACATCGAGGAAGAGGCCCACAAGAAAAAATTTGGGCTCTCTGTATCGTTGAAACGTCATTTCAACTTGCAAAAGGTTATGCTTGTTTGGTTGCAAATAGAACTGCTCAAACTATTTTGCCAATCATAACAGATAAAGTAATAGAAAGTTCTACTATACATACATATGAGTGTAGAGCATACATCAATCTAAGTAATTTAAAGTATCAACATAGCAAAATATGCCATAAGTACTATTTTATGGATTATGAAAATAATGTGCACACCCAGCATGTAGAAAGCTGGAACAAAAATATTAAAAATGTCAATAAAAACAAGAAAAGGAGTGCAACCAAGCTATCATGCGACATTTTTAAGTGTATTCACGATTTTTGAATACTACAAAGATGATAGTTTTGAACAAATATTTAAAATGAATAAAATTTAATTTTTCTAGTTTTTTTATTTTTTCTTAACGCGTATCTTTCTTAGCTTATCTTTATCCGCTGAAAAGACCTGATCCAAAATTTAAAGAAAATTAACATTTAAAAAATTTAATTTATATCCATGAGCAACAAAAATATAAATAAAAGTGGATAAATGGAAAGTCGAAAGAAAA
>CAKKLC010014039.1:20161-31284 GCA_918559645.1 Ceratonova shasta
ATTCCTCAAATCGTTGAAAATACTGGAGAAGAAATAATCATTCTTGGAGAAAATCCTACTAGTTCCATTCTAAAGAAAAATAATGTTTCCAATTAGGATTGAAAGAGAATAGTAAGCAAGAGGATAGAAGGACGTTCTGTTTAAAAAATTGCAGATATGTACCAAAAAAATTATAAAACTATTTATAGCGTCGTTCAGCTAGATCTTAAATATGGCTTGGTAGAACCTCATATGCGTTCCTTACTTAGTGCTAAGATTTAAGGGTTATTGTTAGCTTTTGTAGATCAAAAGTGAAAAGTGATTCTGCCCACTTTTTCTACCTGGGTTTTGCACAACTTCCCGAATTCAATGTGTCTTTGAGTACTATTGATATTGCACTGAGATAATTACACTATATACTAAAGAGAACAAACTGAATCCTACAGCCAAAAAATTCCGAAATAATAATTGGGATCAGAGTAAATTAATTAAACAGATTAAAGATTTCGGAAGACAAAAATAATAATTGGAACTTTATTTTTCTCGATGAAGTTTGATTTTTAATTATAAGTAGACCAAGTAGGAGTAGGCAACGCCGTTCGACCTACATATCTATTCCAGTAGTTAGAAGATGAAATACTTAAGTTGTCGAAACCATTAATAAGTACGGTACAATTTAACATAAAATTCATAAATATGCAGTAAACGGAGAAGATTTTTAATTTTCTTTAAAAGAGACTAGGAAATCTTGACTTCGGTTTGGTCTTAATAATGCCATTTTTATAATGGACAATAGCAGGATTCACCATTATAGGAGATAGGAGAATATGTGAAAATATTTCTTTTTAACATTGGGTATCTTCCATCATACTGATTTTTTTAAATCAGTTTGAAAATGTGTTTTCTGTATGGAAAACTTGGTAATAAAAGAGAATGCTCAAATTAGCTTCAATTAAGAGTATTTTTATGGAATAAGTTTTCTAAAAAAACTTCCTGACATTTCGGAGCTTTTTTTTACCGGAAAATGCTTGAAGATATTTAAAATTGTGAATCAAGAATCGTAATTTTACAATAAAGGATTTAAGCTGTTTTTTTGTGTTTTAATATAATATGCTTCTGCAAGTTTTAAAATTGTGAAATTGATTGCCAAGTTCCTAAAATTGATGGAAAAACTATATAAAAGATTTTGTTGTGTGAAAGTATATATTTATTTAGATTAATACAACAATTTTTAAAATGTTTCTATGATAATATTAAACTCTATATTTTAATGAAACCACTAATTTATCTTTAAAAACATTTGAATTATGACATTTTGGAAATATTTTAGTCATTGTGAACATGTTTATCTAAAATTAACAAATTAATTTTGTTAATTCAAATGTTTATAGAAAAAAGTTTTTATCATTAAAGAGTTATTCCTGGGTATACAAATTGTTATTATGATAATTATTTAAACAAGAATTTTGCATAAGACTAAAATAAATATTTAAAATTTAGTTTGATTATCTAAATATAAAAATATCAGTAATCTATGCAAAATTATATATTTTTTAATATTTATACTCCATTTATTGTATTAATTAAGAATCACTGTATTAAAAGCAATTTTGAAAACTATAGAATAAATCATTATGCTATTATTCTTTGTTCAAAAACTAGTTATTTTGATTCCTAAAGTTAATAAATAATATTTTATATTTCTACAATAATTAGAAAGATATTAGACTTTAACGATCAATTCATAATACTATTTATTCTTTCTATTAAAAAGTGTAAACAACTTTATATCCCCTTGGTTAAAAATTTTTAGCATACGAATTTGAAACCTTTTCTAAATCATTTCTGAATATTTTGAAACTTGTAGATCTATCGATAGTAACGTGAATTTTAATTTATAACCTCCTAACGAAGAAAATATATTCAATTACATCAAATTGAATATCTGTGAATCTTTTTTATATTGCACAGCCTTTTTCTGATAAATATTGTTACTCTATCAACTAAATGTTTCTCATTTTCCATTCAAGTAAGCAAACTAATTAAAAACACAATTATATCAGTACAATGGGAAATACTGTAACTAACCTAAAAGAATTTAATTGGAGAAAACATAAAAGAACATCATTTTAAAATTTTCATTTTTTTTTATTTTGCTGATGTTTATTTTAGTTCAATTTCCAAGCAAAATAATAGACATCTAATCCAGAAAATTACACGCTACCATAGAGGTTAGGAAAATTACTTTTTTAGTAAAAATGATAGATCCGAAGAACTTATGAAAAATAAGATCATTGACATTATCATAAGTTTTTTATTAACAAGAAAAGTATTGATACTATATCATAAACTATTTTATCATACTTCTTTTAAGTCGGAACATTTTGTTTTTTGGTTAATAATTTATCTTATATTATCAGTAAACGAAAAATACTATTCTAAGAATAAAAATATACTTGGAAGTTTAAATAAATAATGAAAAGGGCTCTATTACATATTTTTAATATTTCACATTACAATTCTCAAGAAAGTAAGAAATATATTAAAGAGTTTGGAGGTTAATAGATTTACATTTTGAGAAATAAGAAAAAGTATAAAAAGACATTATTCTGTGAATTGTAGAGGAATCAGCGATATTTATTGACTTGATAAAAGATTTGTAATTTGTTATATTAATGACATGTCAAAAAATATTATAATTTCTTGGACTATGGTTTCAATTATTTTGATGAATTTAGTCATAAAGGAAACAAATACGCAATTCCAAGTTAATATACTACTCTTAATAAATCGTATAAAAAACTTATATGCCTTTTTAACCAGTTTTTTACATTTTTATATCAACCCATTAAGAACTAGTTTGGATCTTTGCAATTAAACGAGTATATTTTGTGAGTCATGAAGGTTATAAGGACATAATAAGTATCATTATTGATTGAAATATTTTATTGTAATTATTCCAAGATAACCCCAGAATTTATATAATCTTTTGAAGATACCAGATTCAAAATATTTTACTTTATAACGAAATATGAATTAAATGTTTTTGTAAATAATCTCATTTTCAAGTTTACTGGTATTTAAGTTTATTCTGTGTCATTTAAACCCAATATATATCTTAAACATCAATACATTTAAGAATTTTAGTTTTCAGGTATACAGTTATAGGTTCAAATTATAAAAAATATCTTTGCAAATTGTAAATAATCATTTTATAAAGAAAAATGGTTCATAAATAATAAAAAAGTGTTACCATTTTCTTGAATATTGATGATGATTCTTAATATATCACTAAAATGTACTTAATTAACATTTCTTTTCTACTTCAGAAAATAACAGTGTTTTATAAAGTATTTATAATCAAATAGCATTTATGTTATCTTTTTTTGATTGTAGTGAAACTATTTTATAGAATATTTATTGAGTTTAAACTGATGTCCTATAATTTCTTCTTCGATTTAGTCTTATAAATATATTGCTTATCATTTCAATGATATTCTGATTTGTAACATTCAATTTCAAAAATTGTAATATTTTGTTATTAGAAGTAAATAATTGATTCTTAATAAAATTTAATTTAATTATTTTTAAGTATATAATTTATTAAATAAAAAGTATAAGAAACAATAAAGAATCTTTCACTATAAATTGTCAAGACTCAAATGATTTTATAAAACTAATAAAATGAGTAATGGTAAAAACGATATGGAATATCCCTTATGTTCATGTATTAAAGACCCAGGAATCAGCTGTTTAATATATTGCTTTCCATTTGTAGTTTATGGTGATATATTTGAAAATATAAAAGAATCGTATTCTTTAGGATGCATGGCTAGCTTTGCAGCGTTAGCTTTCGGCGTTAAATCTTGTTTCGGAATGAGTGTTCGAAGGGAAATTAAAAAGAAAATGAACAAAGAGGTTTAGATTCATTAATTTAAATATAGTTTGGTATTAAAGATTTCTGTGCTCATACATTGTGCCATTGTTGTGCAACATATCAAGACTATAAAGTACCATTTTAATCATATTAAAGGAATCAAAATTAGTTAAAAATAATAAACAAGAGTCGATTGAGAGAAGTAATGATAAAATAAATGAATTCAAATCTGAAATTAAAAATGATTTCGATACAGAAACTACAGAATGATTATAATAAGGGGAATTGCAATCAACTAATTTCTTATTTATTGATTTAGGAATTTTTTGAGGTGTATAGATAGGGATAGAAAATAGAAAATATAAAACTTTTTTTTAGTTCTAAAATTTAAGCGGATTGATACAATATAGTCATATAAATATTTAAAGGGAAATAAAATTATAAAATTTGATGAACATGTTTTTGATAGAATTAAGATTTTGGATTATTGAATGTTGTAAATTGGTTAATATGAACAAATACAAGAAAGATACTAAATTTTATGCATACATCTTTTCTTAAATTTATTTATTAAAAAACATCTTTAATAGTTCATGTATTAAAATTGATATTTTACGTATTAATATATATAAGTGCATTAAAATAAAATTTTAGTAGTCAAATATAAGCTGTTTATTTAATTAATTATAATGATTTGGCTATCTAATGATAAATTAAGAGTTGCAATTTACATTTGGATATAAATTTACAAAAAAATTACTATTTTCATACGAATTGAATAAAAAATTGTTTTTTTGTTGGTTTCACGGCGACTTTAAATTTACATGTTAGGTTTAAATTTACTTAGTGGCGTTAAATTCACAGGTTGATTTAAAATTTACATGACGGCTTTAAATTTTTGATGCTCGGTTTAAATTTATATGGTCGTTTTAATTTACTTGGTGGCGTTAAGTTTACATGGTAGCTTTAAATGTACTTTACAGCTTTAAATTTACATGTTGGTTAATAATTTACATGGCGGTTATAATTTTTGATGCTGGGTTTAAATTTATATGACACTTAAATTTACTTGGTAGCTTTAAATTTACATGTTGGTTTTAAATTTACATGGCGGCTATAATTTTTGATGCTGGGTTTAAATTTATATGACACTTTAAATTACATGTTGGTTTTAAATTTACTTGGTAGCTTTAAATTTACATGGCGGCTATTATTTTTGATGCTGGGTTTAAATTTATATGACACTTAAATTTAAATGGTCGTTTAAATTTACTTGGTAGCTTTAAATTTACATGTTGGTTTTAAATTTACATGGCAGCTATAATTTTTGATGCTGGGTTTTAATCTATATGACACTTAAATTTAAATGGTCGTTTAAATTTACTTGGTAGCCTTAAATTTACATGTTGGTTTAAAATTTACATGGCGGCTATAATTTTTGATGTTGGGTTTAAATTTACATGACAGCTTTAAATTTACTTGGCAGCTGTAAATTTACATGTTGGTTTATAATTTACTTGGCGGCTTTAAATTAATGACGCTGGTTTTAAATTTATATGATACTTAAATTTAAATGGTAGGTTTAAATTTACTTGGTAGCTTTAAATTTACATGTTGGTTTTAAATTTACATGGCGGCTATTATTTTTGATGCTGGGTTTAAATTTATATGACACTTATATTTAAATGGTCGTTTAAATTTACTTGGTAGCTTTAAATTTACATGTTGGTTTTAAATTTACTTGGCGGCTTAAAATTTTTGATGCTGGGTTTTAATTTATAAGACACTTAAATTTAAATGGTCGTTTAAATTTACATGGTGGCTATAATTTTTGATGCTGGGTTTAAATTTACATGACAGCTTTAAATTTACTTGACAGCTTTAAATTTACATGTTAGTTTATAACTTACATGGCGGCTATAATTTTTGATGCTGGGTTTAAATTTACATGGCAGCTTTAAATTTACTTGGTAGCCTTAAATTTACATGTTGGTTTATAATTTACATGGCGGCTTTAAACTTACTTGGTGGCTTTAAATTAACCTGGTATTTTTAAATATTTAAAGCCCCTCCTTTATATGAATGGAATCTCTAAAAAAAAGATAGTAGCCGATCAAATTTTGTACCTTGTTGATGAGATAACGGAATCAGACATTACTGAAAAGTATTTATAGCCAATGTTATGAAAGAACTCCAGAACGTATTTTTAGCTCGATGTGCTATAATTTTAAATTCACAAAAATTTGAGATTTGAAATCCACAAAATACAAACAATTGTATTAATAATGACCATTATTTGGAATTGCAAGAAACATTTTCGTGTATCTGTTTATCTTATAAACGATTGTTTTTTCTTTGACTCGTAAAAATTTTGGATTGATATTTAATATTATTTACAAATATCTGAAAGGTGATTCATTTCAATATATTGAACATGAGCTTGGTTATCTTACATCGACTATAAGAAGATCTAATAAGGAAGATAATTTGTGATCAAATTGTTGATATAGACGAAAGTATGTTTTTCAAAGGGAAATACAACAGAAGACATCTAATTAATGGACAATGATTTTTTGGTGCTTTTTGCTAATCAAATTGCTAAAAAAAATGATTCAGGTTATTACAATTATAAGCCTGCAAACCACTCTATAATTTTTATTAATCCTATAGATTTGGATGTTCATACTCAGAATTTCGCGGGATTCTGGTCTAAAAGTAAAAAGTTTCTTCGTGCAAAAATAGATATCAGTGTTGAGAAACATTTTAAATATTTAAAACAATTCATTTGGGAGTACAACATAGAGAAACCGATTTAATACTCTACTTTGCCTTTTAAAAACAAATAACGATTAATTTTATTTTATTTTATTCCTTCTGTTTTCGTATAAATGTTTCAAATCTGATGTTAAATTGACATGACAGATAAATATTTGTTATATAAAACCTTGTTGTATTAATGTAGTATATTTAATTTAGATTTTTGGCTTAAACCTGAAAAAATCTTTTTAATTTTTGAAAAATAGATTTGAAAAAGTATTTATTTATTATTTAAAACTTTTTTACTACATTAAATTGTTTTTTCTATATTATAACCAATATTGTAGTTTTTAATTCTTCCGATCTAATTTTAAATTGAAGTTTAATATCATGTAACTTAAACCATGAAACAAATTTTTAACAAGCTTTTAATAAAAAGGAATCTCTGCTTAAATGTTTTGGTTACTTTTCCTATTTCTGGATTGAATTTATTAAATTATTTTTAAATTTTAGGATCATTTCCCTTGATAGTATTATCATTGACAATATTTTTGTGGTATAATAGGCATTCATGTAAACTTTTTAATTTTTTCATTATTATTATTAAAATATTACCTGAAAATATAACTGGTTTTGACAATATTGATGATATACCATAATAAGATTTCTTATTTCATTCAAAAGTCTCAATAGTAATTCAGCTATTTCCAATATACAAAATTTATCTATAATTTTAATATTTATATTTAAAGCAATAAATCTTTGCTTAATAGTATTTAAACTTAAATATTCAATAAAATTTTACCAATTAAACTTTTTTTTATGCATAGAATTTGTACACTACAGTAGTAACTCGATCTAAAAGATTTTTGACCTACGAGATAGAACTCGGAGCAAATTTATGATCGAACAACGAGCAGAGGTTCAAGCTACAAGATGCAAACATTTCAAAAATTAAAGATTTTAATTTTACCGCTACAGGTGGCTAGTTGGTGCATTAGCCGCTAGTTGGCACATCACCGCCTACTGTTGATCACAAATAATTAAACGTAAACTTAAATTACAGTACAGTATCATAACTGTGAGATTCAAGTTTACCGCCGTCTCTATGCCCTCCGTTATCCTCCTGCTCAGCCTTCGATACACTAGCTAATACACTATCCATACGTAAGTCCCACAGAATTACCTGTTCAATGTATGTTTTCTGCTTTTCTCATTCTATTTATGATTATTTTAACTGCATTAATAAGTTTGTATGAAAAATCATGCCTTTTTATATATAATACAGTGTTTTTTGAAAATTTTAAAGGGTTAGAACCAATTAAATTTTTTTTCTTTATTTTTAATGGGAATAATTCGAACGACATGTTAACTGATAACTCGCCGAAAAAAAAAACTTTTTAGAACTAATTTATTTCTTCATAAGTCAATTCCCATTAAAATATTCTAGATAATGCCTTTAAATAGTCAATTTTGTTGAAATTATTATAGCTGCTAACTAATGCATGAATAGACTCCTCTCTTTTACGGTTTTTTCGCAACATATCAAATTTGCCACTCAGCGATCTGACAATGCTTAATCTCTTTATTTCTTATGCAGCTTGTAAAACAGAAATTAGCCTTGCAAATATTTGGATGAGATATCTCTGTTTTGCAGTTAAAACTTCTATGCCAGCCTTCTAGGAAATTAGTAGTTCGCGGAATGTTATTTAATACTCGATTAGTTGCATTCCAGAATTTCAATTGATATACAGACTCTTTAAGAATGATTTTATGACTATCAAATCTTCCAATGTGAACAGTCTTTATTTTTTCAAGAAAGTCTCTTACTTATTAAATTTTGTTTTCCTCTTTCCATATAAGAATAAAATTGTAGGTGCATATAACATCCTCAACTGGAATAAATAAAAGAGATAAAATCATTTGTACCAGTTCTGCAAATAATGGGTCGTTTTTATAGCAAGTTATTTTACCAGATTGCTGAATTTGTTTCAACATAGCTTGTAAAAAATGAAATAAACATCCATTTTTAGTTGCACAGGTAAATTCTTCTTCAGTCGCATTTATAAGAGCCCTTTCAAAATCACTTATAATGAATTTAGGAATTAAACCATTTAATATTCTTTTGATATCAGACAGTGCCTTTCTGTAAGACTCCTCTTTTTTATCTTTCATAAGAATGTAGATTATAGGATAAGCCTTTCCAACCATTTGGGATTTAAAGTATTTGATAAAAACCTACAGGGGCCGATCTAAAAGTTCATCAATAAGCCACACATCGCTTTTGACAACTAAATTCTCTTTAAATGAAGATAAAAATATGACAAATCTTGATTCATTAGATTTTCCGCTTTCAAAACGTAAAAAGGTATTTTCCTAGTAAATCTACTCTTAATGCTACAGGTATATCAAAGTTAGTTGATTTCACAAAACCTAAAATTTCAATTCTTTTTCTTCTTATTTTATCCCTGATAGAATAGTATTTTGGCATTTCCCGTACTAACTCATAATCTATTTTTGCATTTTCTCTTATTATAATTGACTGAGCATATTCACTCGTATTTACAGACCTTTCGTTGATTTTGGCTTGTGATTTGTACTTCGTTATTTTCTCGGCTCTTACTAAGTGGCAATGCTCGACGATTTTAGTAATCACGGAGTCTAGATTTAAGTGTATAGCCCCCTTACAAGAGCAATTCTGGCATCTCCATCTCAGAACGTCATTTAAAGTTGTATCTTTTTTGTAGAAATAACCTTGGTACAATAAAATAATTTTGCCACGTTGGTTAGTAAAATACTCAATATCTATAAGGGCTTATTTTTTAGAGTCTAGTTGATAGATTATTTTTATCATTAAATTGTTAAGCTTCTATTTTTGGTGAGTTGTCGGGTAAATTTTTTTCGACGAATTTCACTTAACTCGCCTGTAGGTGAGTTGTCGGTCAGCCTGTTTTAAAGGGATTTTATTGGGTTGGAACCAATTAAATTTTTTTCCTTTATTTTAAATGGAAATAATTTGGTCGGCTTACGAGATGATCGACGAACGAGCTATGTTATGGAAAGAATTAATCTCGTAGGTCAAGGTAATATTGTATATTGATAGTACTCAAAAACTAGTCTTCCAGTATACATTTATATTATAAATATTTTAAACTTTAAATTATACAAGGAATAATTCGACTTAATAATTTAAATGTTTATGTTTAAAAAAATATTATTTACAAATATTGTTAAGGATTATTTTATTCTTGAAATTTAATGTTGGCATTTACATACACTTATAATTTTCTCAACCATTCGGCTTCAAAAGTTTATAAAATAAATTAGCTTAAAATCTTGTATACAATCCATGACTTATAAAAAAAAGTGGAATTTTATTTTAAATTACTATGTAAGGCTTATACTGAGATTAGACTACCCTTACAACTCGTATACAATCCACGGCTTTTCCGAAAAAAAAGTGGAATTTATTTTAAATTACGAGGTGAGGCTTATACACCAGATCAGACTACCCTAAAGTCTTTTAAATAATCCACAACCTGTACCAAAGAAACTGAAATTTTATTTTAAATTACAAGGTGCCGCTTTTACACAAAATCAGACCACCCTAAACCCTCGTAGATAAGCCATGACCTATACAAAAAAAATTAGAATTTAATCATGAATTACCAGTTGCGCCTTATAAATAGAATAAATCTACCCTAAAATCCCGTAAACAATCCAAGCCTTATACGAATAAAAACTAAAATTTAATTTTAAATTACAGGGTGCGCACATGCACTAGATCAGACCACCCTTACAACTCGTATACAAGCCTCGACTTATAAAAAAGTGGAATTTTATTTTAAATTACAGAGTATGGGTTATACACAAGATCAGACAACCACAAAATCTCGTATATAAGCCTTGGCTTATGCAGAAAAAGTGGAATTTTATTTCAAATTACAGAGTTTTGCTTATACACGAGATCAGACTATCACAAAATCTCGTATATAAGCCATAACTCATACCAAAAACAAGTGGAATTTTATTTTAAATTACAGAGTATGGCTCGTATACGAGATCAGACAACCACAAAATCTCGTATAAAAGCCTCGGCTTATGCAAAAAAAGTGAAATTTTATTTCAAATTACAGAGTTTGGCATATACACGAGATCAGACTATCACAAAATCTCGTATATAAGCCTCGGCTTGTGCAAAAAAAGTGGAATTTTATTTTAAATTACAGAGTATGGCTTATACACGAGATCAGACAACCACAAAATCTCGTATATAAGCCTCTGCTTATGCAAAAAAAGTGGAATTTTATTTCAAATTATAGAGTTTGGCTTATACAAAAAAAATTGATTTTTTTTAATTAAATTACGGAGGGCTCCTTATACAGAAGATCAGACTACCTCAAAATCTCGAATATAGGCCTCGACTTATACAAAAAAAAAAGTGGAATTTTATTTTAAATTACGGCGTGCTCCTTATACATAGAATAAGTTCCCTGAAATCTTTTATACA
>CAKKLC010014039.1:51731-62248 GCA_918559645.1 Ceratonova shasta
GATTTTTTTACCTGATGTTAATCGTTCTTAAGCAGCAATGTTGTAAATAATAAGTGAAAATATTCTAATCTGATCTATAATAATTAGTGATCAGTAGAGTGCTTATAAAAGAGCAATTGAGCAAATGGAAGTTTATCTACATATAACAATTAATCATTCTTTAGAATTTGTAGATCCTCTTGATTCTTTGATCTATACTCAAAGCATCGAAAGTTTCTGGTCTCAAAGCAAGTCTTTTATTACAGTCAGGGACAGCATAATCCGAGATCAACACTGAATATTTAATGCAATTAATATGGCAGTATAAATATTTAATAAGAAAACGCTTTAAAATGCTTCGTATTTATCTTAAAATAATTTTTTAAGCCTTTTTTAAATTTTTTTTATTGCAGGCGTCTATTGAAATTACGGACGTAAAATGTGCACGCACTGACTTAAGTGTAAGCATGAAATAGTAAATAGAAAAACAGATTGTTAAATTTTCATGATATTTTTTGAAACAGTCCAAGCACATTTGGGGTAATTATGGGAAATTTAAATAATATGTTATAATATTTTTAACGATTTTACTTTTTTGTTGAAGTTCAACAATTAGAATCTTCTTTTAGTAACATAAGAAGCACATCCTTCTTCAAAGCTTTTATGATAAATATCAAAAATCTTAAAATAGGGAGACAGTTTCCTCGTTTTGTCTCTATAAATTTTAAACACTATATTTATCGAGGACAACCATTCTGTGACTGAAAGATTTCCGAATTTTCTTATTACCATTTTTTTGTAACTCTTTAATATATTATATATGCATTTAAAATTTTTGTTGTTATAATAAAATAAAATGCTACTTATGATACAATTTCATGCTTCTTGGTATGTTTGTTACATATTAAACCTTCTGTTCGCTCCTGTAATGCCACTTTTTCCCTTATTGTACGCATTTTCGTCAATGGTTTTATTATTGCAGATAGGCTAAGATGTGTAAAATCCATCCTCAAAATCATGATGAGATGATGTTTTTAGGATAAGATTATGATATCACAAAATTTTCTCCATTTTAGTACTGAAATTCCGTTAAAATCTTCTCTTATCACCATTTCATCTCTTTTAAACAGGTATCAAATTGAAAAACTGAGCACATATTTTTTTTGTTCCCTACGATTCTAACTACATTAATATATATGAATTTAGAAAGTTTAGTGTTAATTCGTAACTAATGTAAAAATTATCGACTTATAAAGTACGTCCTTCGTTCAACATTCTATCTACGAGTTCAGTGCAGACAATATGTGCAATGCAAACCTTTTTTTTTCCGTAAGTATCGCGTATAGAATATATTTTTGAAGAATGCGTAAAATCCATCCTTAGAATCATTATTTAATGATGTTTTTAGGATAAGATTATGATATCGCAAAAATTTCTCCATTTTAGATATAAAATTCCATTAAAATTCTCTCTTACCACCATTTCATCTCTTTTAAACTGTCATAAAATTAATTTACTGATTATTTATTTCTTATAATGTGCCTTAAGATTCTAACTACATTTTTATTTGAATTTAGAAATTTAAGTACTGATTCGTAACTAGTGTAAAAATTATCGACTTATTAAGTACGTAATTTGTTCAGTAATTTAACTACGATTTCGGTGCAGACATTATATACAATGCCAACCTTTTTTTCCGTTGGTATCTCGTTCAGAATATATTGTTGATGACCATGTGTATCCTTCCGTTTAACACCATTTGAACTGTTTTATACCTTAATTACGTGACTTTCTTAGAATAAACTCTTGAAATAATATTCGTATCCTCAATCGAATAATTGTCTCGTTGATAATAATATCTTGGCTTGATAAAAAAATCCTTGATTATGATCGGTCACTAGTTTTACAAATCCTAAAACTTTTCAAACTCTGTTATTTTTTACTATTGTTTCATTGTTGTTAGAATGCAAGTTTGAAATCAGTAACTCAACCCAATTTTGCAACATTTTTCTGTCCGCAAATCCAAACTTTTATACAGGATGCGTTAACCCACATTTCCTGAACAGTATTAATACTAACCCTATCTAAATCATCACTCCAATAATATTTTTTTATTTTTACGGAAGTGGTATGATTCAATTGGTTCTGTCTAGCGTGACAATTAATTTCTGCTTTGTATATTTATTAGTTTCTGTGATGAAAAGGTTTATTACTGAATTGTTGAAGAATAGCGTTCGAACTTCACTTGAGTTAATATTGAATGACAAATCCAATAGAATCCCAGTTTTTTAAGTTAAATGACTGTTGCCTGCTTGCAAACTTGTTCAAATTTCAATTTTCTAATAAATTTTCAGCTAAGATTAATTCCTTTTATTCGTCTACAATCACTTTATTCTAGAATTTCTTAAAATTCTTTACTTCATATGATTAACCATTATGCGGACCTGACCTTGATAAAATTCAATTTATAACTTTTCTTTTACAAATCACTACCTAACCACCGCTACTCTCCTCACTCTCGATTATACTTTGACTCTGTTCAATTAACGTTTTGGCCATAAAAATTAATTGTTTGCTTTTCAATAAAAGTATAATTTTTAATTGAATGAAATAACTCATGTAACAGCAATAAGATTATAGATCTCTAGCTGACACGCTTATAGTTTTTTTTGGAAACGTGTTAGTCTTTTAAAATTTGCGTTTAACAAATCCAAATAAGCTTATTTCGGATCTAAACAATGTGTTATTTCTAATGGATTGAAAGCTTGAATCAAGTGAAAATTAAAAACAAATAAATAAAAATATTAATAGTAAAGTTTAATTAAATTCATGACATTTTGAAAATCTTCAATAAGGATATTTGTTTTAAACATAATCTCATTCAAGTGTGATTCCAATTCTGTACCCACAATTCCTTTTTGATTTTTAAAATGCTATTTTGCCTTTGAAAAAATGACTCTATACCTTGAGTGTAGGGTTCTGTTATAGGATCTACAAAATGATGGATATGATTAAATGTAGGGCAAGTTTAATTTTCATTTCTTCATAATAAATTATAAGCTCTCCATTGGTCGCTAACAATATTAGTTCCTTATCTACAAACATTTTAAATTTCTGGAAGAAGGCTACTAGTTGAGCGATCATCAACAAGCTTTAAGTAGATTTTTGCTGGTACGAATAAGGAACCACCTATCCCATAGAATCATAACTCAATTTCTGTTGATCATTCTCTATAAAACATCTTTTTATGACCAAAAAAACTTTCGTCGACCTGGCAAACGTCACCTGAACCTTCAAGTAGTGGTAGATTTAATAAGAAGTATTCTATGCAAGAGTATCTTATTTATTTTGAAAAAACAAATAATTAAACTTTTTGAAATTTTAACTTCTCGCATAATTTCTTTTTTCGTGTTCAAACCTATCCATTTCCACAAAAAAATGCACAAAAATTTACAATGACTTATTAAAATTATTGAAGAAGGAATGAGATCTTATTTATATATATTTTTGTCCCCAACGCGTGTGTTGATATAGCATCTAAATGCATATTTATCACTATTATGGGTAAATTTAACCTCTTTCATCTGAATCAAGGAAAGTTTACAGTTTATTATCCTTCTCATAACACCTAAAACTCTTAAATATTGTATCAAATTTTAAATATCTCTACATATCAAAGGTTCAAGGATACATATTAAAAAATGAGAAGTCATTTAAAGTGTAGTGATTTGTAAAATTTGTGTATTTAATATTTTTACATAAATAATTGCATTTTTTGAGTTTATTTTTTTACCAAAGGCATTTTAATTATATCTTTAATTTACATTATAATATTTTGAAATTGATCATAAAGCTTTGTAAATATAGATAATCAATTACGCAAGGACCTACTAGAGTTTCATTTTTGTTATTACCGCTTACATTTTCCGTTTATTTTCTTTTAGAGTGACAATAATATTTGGTGCCTCAAGAAACTTAACCGAATCTAGCTTGGCACCAAACTTGATTATTAAAGGAATAATCTTTTATGATTAAAAATAACATAATTGTACATGGGATGCTGTTAACAATAAAAACAACATAGTTTATAAGCAAACACGACGTTATATTTGAAATTAGCTTATCAACCATTTGATTCTTAAAAATGAAAAAAATGGATATAAAAAATTATTTTATAATACAAATCAAAAATATAACAACATACATACAGGGTTTCCCATCACATTTCGTTTTTTTCATGATCAATTTCGTTTTTATTAAAAGGTTATATATTGTATTTATTACTAGACCGATAAAAAAAAGTAATTTTATTGATCAATAATAGGTTCAAGACTAAAACAAAAAGGTAAAAATCTCAACATATGACTTAAAAACACACACAATCTTCTCCTGAAATCAGGCTTAATTTTTTATTAAGGTTCACAAATAGTTTATTTTAATTTTCAGGATTGCTATTTCTTACTTATTGTTTCCACTTTGCAAAGATGTTTTAAATGGGGTATACGGATGTAAGAACAGTAATATATAAGCTTTTGATGCTACCAATTCTCTTATTTTAGTTGAATGGTGAAAACGCACGTTACCAATTATCAAAACTGCGCTTGTTATACCAATTTGATTAAACTTTTCTAAAACACCATGGATACAGGTACTAAAAGTTTCAAAGTTAAAAGCTCTTGTTTGAATCATATGATCTAAAACACCAGTTTTACTCAACGCACAACAGACATAAATATTTCTGTTTCTTAAACCTGGGACAGTTTGAACTCCTTTTTTGTTAACAAGAGATCTCCCGTGCCTTGCAATCGTTGATTTATTAAATCTGATTTTATTAATGAAATAAAATTTAGAGTCATTAATATTTGATTGCAATAATGAAAATTCGTTGGCATATAATAATCTTTTTGTTTTTGTTTCCGAAAAATTTCACCTATCTGGAATCAGACTAACTCTTTTCCAGAATAATTAAAACCCTTTATATATAGATCTATTGTCGATTTTCCAACCACTAAATTGAGTTCTGCTTCGCACCTTTTATTTTGAAAAGTATTATGCCACAAATTGCGTCAATCCAATTCTTTCTATTTTCTTGATTTTGCTCAAATATACTTTTTCTTCTCACACTGCCTCTTTGTTTGCTTCCTATTCTTCCCTCGCTGTTATATACTTGGATTATTGATTCAACTGTTGTTTAGTTACTCCAAGAATATTTCAGATTATTGTGGAGCCGTTACCACTCAGATAATCATCTTTGACTCGCCAACTGTTATTCTCGGTGAGTTTGTTTCTTGGCATGGTGTAAGTATTAATTTGTGAAAAACGAAATGTGATGGGAAACCCTGTATTGAAAAAATATACTTTTTTTTATGAAAATAAGACATATTTCTAGAAAGAATCAATTTCCATTTTTCTAGATTATAAGAAACTTTTATTTGATTAAAAGATTCCAGATCACCTCTAATTAAGTTTTTGTAAATAAATTAAACCATTTATTATAATTTATCCATCTTTTAGTAAAAACTTTACTAGTTTTTGATGTATGAATAAAACGTTTTCTTTCATCAAATATCACCACAAACAGTCAACTATATTTTATAAATTTTTTTGAGTTTTTATAAAATAATATAACATTAAATTTTATCATAATTTCAAGTATTAATTACCAACGACTGATTATAATTCATCGATATTTAATACTATTTTCAAAAGAATAAATTACGCGTGATTAATTTAAATAAATTATAAATCATAATTAATCATAAAAGATTAATTGTTTTAGAAAATACAAATAAACATTTAATCCTATATAGCAAATATCTAAGTGATAATAATCTAGCATTAATTTTAAAAAATTATAATGGGCCACATCCACAGATGGCCAAAATTTTCAATATTTTAATTTACCTCTATTAAATTGAAAAGAAACTACAATCAATATTTTTTAGTCAATATTAATGTTGTAGTTCAAATATTAAATAACAATCAGATCCTTGACAAAAGTATTCGACTCTGATTGATCACTTGGATCAAGGTTTTTTTGAGGTCAGGATAAGATATGTCTTAACATTTTTTTTATTATTTGCTTGGTAAAGTTAGAAGAATTTTTAGAATTAGAATAAAAAAAAAATTATTACATTGTTAATGCGTAATGAACAGATAGATGCATACAAAATATGCGCTATGTGTAATGAAAAACTTATTCTATGCAAAAAAAAGTACTTCACCTGAAGGATATGCTTGGAGATGTCTAAAAAACGCTTGTTGTGATTACAGTAATCACGTAAGCATTTGGCAATTTCCTGGTTGAATGATTATAATGTAAGTAGTAAAAAAAAGTTATGTTTAAGCATTTGCGTTTTACTAAATTGCAGGTTTTTGATATCTCAAAGGTTGTTGATTTGAGTAAGTACACCACGTAAAAAATTGCACACAAAGAACTGAAGATTGTTGTGCATGTTGATAATGAATTTACTATGCTTGGTGGTGAAGGTGTAGCTGTGCAAGTCGATGAGACAAAGCTCAACTTTATTGTAAAGTCACACAGAGGAATAGGTCCTACAATGCAAAATTGAGCGCTGTGTATTTGCGATATAAGTTTTGTGCCATCAAGATGATTTGTAGTGCTAGTTAATGATTGATCAGCAAGCATGACAATACCAATCATCAGAAGAAAAGTTAAAATAAGAACGACAATCTTTACAGATGAATGGAAAAGCTATAACAGTTTAAATTTATATGGTTATGTACATAAAACAGTATGTCATAAGTACAATTTCGTGGATCCAGATACAGGCCTGCATACACAGCATGTTGAAAGCTGGAAAAACAAGCTAATACTACTTATAAAATCGATTAAAAAGGTAAAAAAATAAAATCATGTTAAATTTAGTTCATTATTTAACTGGCGTGATTTATACAAAAAATATTTTTTTTACAAATTGTTAGTTTTTTTAAAAATAAATTAAAAAATTTTTGATTCTTTTATTTTCTTATTTACATTTTGATTTTTTGTTATTCTAACGTTATAGTGACCTAAAAAAACCTTGATCCGATCACTTTACCTATAGAAGCATGTGGATTATACAACGATTTTGAAAAAGGGTAAAAAAATAAAAATCATAAATTTATTTATAATAGTAGAAGATCAAATCGCTTATTTTTTCTGTTTTGTACTCCCATAAAAATTTAAATAAATACTTTGAATATTGTAACTGATTTTCAGTTCAAAATTGCAATAGTGGTTTTAAGTATCATAATAATCCCTCAAATAAATGAGTGTAAACAATTGGATCTTCTAAATGTACAAAGTTGTTTGAATGATAAACACTTATATTTTCTTAATCTTTGGTGTCTCTTTATATATCAAAATAATCACGTAATTTATTAATAGTAATAATAATAGAACCAGGATAAACTCTCTTTAAAATAATTTTTATCAATATTTCTAAATTTCTAATCAAAGGTGGTATGATGAAAGCTTTCCTTGTAACCTTCTCTATTCCACTTACATTCTATTGGTTATCAGACATACTTCCTAATTTATATTTTCCTTTAAAAATAGCTTTTCACCTATTTTCACTATTTTTCTCGAGCTGTCAGAATCGGCACCTCTAAACTTGTAGTTTTTTGATACCATGTAATCACAAAATCTTATTTAACAAGATCAGCATAGTCAAATACGTTAAATATAGTAACTTCCCACTCATAAGCCATGTGTTAAAAAGAGGATTTTTAAAAATTTTTATAAATTATTATGAAAATTGCTTTGATTTTTATCTTTAAAGTTTTAAAAAAGGTATTTCTTAAGACATTGAATGATATTTGAAAACTTGATTTGTACATCTAATGAAAACCAAATGGAGATACACCTCGTTTTTGACAGAAAATATTTAATTAATATTATTACAAAGGGACATAGAATGGTATTATGATTAATTTTCAGCTGGCTAAAAAGAAAGTTTCATCCTAACCACTAGTAAATTTAAGGTCTATAAATTTCTAAGAGATAATCAAACTATTCATATCTTCCTCTGAGTAAAGTTTTTTCAACCTTGTGACTTCATTTACAGATTTACATACATGTAAAGAGAGTCCTAACATTTTCAAACCCGTCGTATAATCCACATGTACCAAAGTATACGATAAATTATATATGAATTTAAGAAACTCAATTTATAATGGATTTTTTCTGATATTATCTCTTAATATTTTAGTGCAGAAATGTCCAAACTACGGCCCGACAGGGACTTTTATCTAGCCCGCGGGCCAATAAAAAAGTTGCGTAAACATAAATGTAGCATGCCGCGTCGGTATTTATCTCGCTTTTTAAGGATGCATTCGATTAAAATGACAACGGTAGTACGCTCGAAAATGTACATTGTAACTTCAAGATTTTTCGGCAGTCGGTATAGTGAGTAAGGCGCTTAACTAAATAAAAGATTTTGCCCTTTAACTTTGCGATGGATGTGCTGATCAGCAGTTTAATCAAATTATAGTTGTTTTAAATTTGCGAGACTGTTCTTAAAGTATTGCCGTCCACGAAAATTACGTATATTTTTTTACAGTTAATACATTATATGTTGCAATGTTTAGATTTATGTCCGATTATAATAGCTAGAGATTGTAAAAATATGCGCTACCGTAATTTTTTCATTAATTGCATTTTTAGTGTTTTTGTAACGTATTAAATAAAGTGCTTTGCACAAAAAATATAATTAACGGGACGTTGAAAAATTTAAAAAGTATTCTGCCTTAGCAGAAATTATAAAAAGTGAAATTCACTTTATTCGTAAATAAGTGCCTCTAAGTATACAAAAATACCTGATTTAAAAGATATTTCTTAATTTTATACAAATGTTTGTCCTCAACAAAAAAATTGCTTGTTTTAATAGGGTAATTTATAAGCAATTTCAACCTTAAAAAAATCCACCTTTTATTCAGTTATAGAGAAAACAAAATACGGAAATCTGTTAGCATTAACGTATTTTTCACCTTAAATCTAGAATTATATCATTCAATTTTACTAAAAAGTCCTGCATTTTTGATAAAATAAATCGGATTTTTTCGACTTTTAATAATAACGATATTATTACGTAAACATTATTTTAAAAAATTACCCATGGACGAAAAAAAAAGTAGATGACGAGTGCCGCGTATTTAAAGATGAATGGGGATTCAAATATTTTTTTGTGGGATCACAATCAAAGAATGGCAAAGCTATGTGTGTAATTTGCAATGACACTGTAGCTGTAATGAATGAGTAAAAATTACGCCGACATTATATAACAAAACATGCTGCAGCTTACTCGCAATATAGGGACAATCAGCGCACAGAAAAATTTGAAAAAATGAGTCGTAGTATGTCATCTTAGCAAAGTTTATTTCGAAAAGCAAACTCGGAAAACGAATCTTTGACTTTAGTTAGCATGAAAGTTGCATATTTGTTGGCGAAAAAGGAAAAACAATTTATGGATGGAAATATTATTAAAGAGTGCATGATAGAAGCTGTTGGGATTTTGTTTCCTGAAAAGCTGAAGCTTTTTAAGACTATTAGCCTTTCACGCAATAATGTTGCTCGTCGAATTGACGACATTGGCAATAATATACTCCACCAGATTTCCGTAAAAACGCAGCGTTTCACTCACTACTCTATCGCGATTGACGAATCAACCGACGCCAGTGACACCAATCAACTTTTGGTATTTTTTTGTAGAGTTCACGATGATCTCAACGTCACCCAAGAATTAGCATAGGTTATAGGCATGCACGGCACTACAACCGGCGAAGATGTTTTAAAAGGAAATACAACAGACGTTTAGGAAAATGCACTTAAACTGGAATCGACTGCAAGATGTGACAATTGACGGAGGAAGAAACATGTCTGGTGCAAATTTTTGGGTTGCTGGGCTAATAAGAAAAGCATGTGAAAGCGTGGGAGCAAAAATATTAATTTTTCTGCACTTTATTATCCACCAACAAGCCCTATGTGTAAAACATGTCGACATGAGCTGCGTTTTAAAACCAGTTGTGTCTGTCGTAAACTTTATCCGATCACGTGCACTCAATCATCGCAAATTTCAATCTTTCCTTGAAGAAATTAAATCTGAAGCCTTCAACTTGCCATATTATACAGCAGTTCGATGGCTTAGCTGCGGCAAAGTACTACTGCAGTTCTTCAAGCTTAGAGAGGAAATTAAAATTTTTCTTGCGGAAAAGAATAACTTCAAGCCGCTTTTATCAGATGCAGAATGTATTTGGAAATTAGCAATTTTCGCAGATATAGTGACACACGTAAATAACTTGAATTTAAAGCTGCAAGGAAAAAACAACTTAATTTGTGATTTATTCGAGCAAATCAAAGCATTCAGATTCAAGCCTATATTGCTCGAAAATCACATTAATAATCGTAATTTTTCACATTTTACATGCTGTGAAAATTTTAGTACTGAAACTGACGCAATATTTCCAATTTTTTTTGCAGTAAAAGTAATCGCAGATTTAAAACATCAATTTCAAACCCGTTTTTCTGATCTTGACAT
>CAKKLC010014039.1:63656-81904 GCA_918559645.1 Ceratonova shasta
GTGTTATTAAGTTTAACCTGTATATTAATTTTACCGGGTGATTTATTATCTTTAACAAATCCATAAGGTTTATGACATTTCTGTAATTTCTCTTCAAAGCTTGAAGTATCTGTAAATGAACACTCTGAGTGTAATGGTTTTATCTTTTTTGTTAGTTGATAAAAATAATTTCCAAAGCTAGTAAATAAAACATTTTTCATATCTTTATCTAAACATTTATTTTAGTAAGATTTACTTTTAAAGGGAATTTCAAAGGTGACGAAATTTGATATATCAACATACAATATATATATGCTTTTTCAATGTCCAAATTAATAATTCTCATAGGTTCGCATATTTTTTGGCAACCTTTTTGGTAGAAATTATTAATGGAACAAACATAATCAAATTTAATAGGTTGATAGTTTTCATCAGTAATAAATATACGACAATATTGATTATTATCGGTTAATTTTACTTTAGGATCCACAAAAATACTTGGTCCCAAAACACTTATATCCGGTCTAAAATTAGCTATGAAATTAGAATATAATAATACGTCTCATTATTTTTTTTACCAATGTTTCTTTATTATCTGTAATAGTAACATGGTAAATTTTATCTAAATTAGTACCGATAGTAATATTTTGATCAACACATTTTCCTTTAATAGAATATTCCTGTTTGGAATCCATCCCTTTAATATTAAAATCACAATTAGCATCAACAATAGGATTTTTGTATTAAAAATTGACAGTAATTTGATCTTCACTTCTTTGATTTAAAATGAATTGGTTGAGAGGATCAAAAGTATTTGATTTTTGCATTAATATTGCTACGAATAGTTTAAATTTTACTTTTAATAAGAACTAATAAAAAAGGAACGTACCATTTCATCATTTTTATATGAATATAACACCTATTATTGAAGAGAGAGTTTTATTTAATTTTATTATGCCTAAAGTAATTCAAAATATTAATGAGTTGGATTTTTCAAACAATTCGATAAATCTTAGTATTTTGATTATAATGAAATATAATTAAATCAACAAACCCTAATCCTTTTGTTTATTGAAAAATTCAACAAAGCATATTTTGTTAATAATGATTTGTTATTATTCTTGTTCTATAAAAATTTGTATTAATATAATAGATATATGACAAAAATATTAGTCGGTTTGATGAAATTCATTGATATTACCTATTAAACTAAGTGAATTTTTGAATTTCAGGAAGCAAAATTATTGATTGTAATATGACAGTACATGATATTATAGTTGTAATTATTGCATTTAAGAAAGATGTTATAATGAATATAAGAAAAACATGTTTTGTTATTATTTTCTATAAATTACTGCAATCTATATGTATCTATAAACACATTCGGTGAAACTTCACCAATATATAAATGAAGCTTTTCTTATTCAACTTAAATATAATTTTCAGTTGTATTTTTAAAACTATGTTAAAGGTAAAAACACTAACGTATGGATATAGAATATACAGTATAAAATTATAAAAAAATTTACTTTACATTTTATTAATTTATATTTAGGATAATACAAACATTATTACTCCATATGTATCATTAATGACATTAATAAAAACTATGAAAGATTTACGAAACTAATAATAACAAAAATGAAAATTTGCTGTAAAATTTGTATAAAAAAGAAAAAAAACAGATTTTATATTTTTCATAATATTTGCTGAAACAGTTCAAGCATTTCAGTTGCAATGATGGTCAATTAAAACTATAAGTTGTCATTTTTTAAGCGTTTTCCCTCTCTTTTGGTAACATAGAACGTAAATACTATCTTCAGGCTTGTCTTGCTGATTTTAAAAATCTCCATGTGGCGAGACTGTTTCCTTTTTCTAGTCTCTATAAGTACTGGACACTGTATTTATCTAAGACAACCATTCTGTTAATAAAAGTACCAGAAATTATCTTTTCTTATTTTTTTTTGTAGCTCTCTGTTATACTTTGTGTCAATTTACAATCGTTGTTCTTATAATAAAATTTTATGGTAATTTACGATACCATTTAACACTTTTTCATATATTTGTTGCATATGAAACCATCTGGCAGCTCCTGTTGATGCCATTTACAATATTAATCCTATTATTGCCAAAGTTTTCATTTTTAGATAACGACTGCAATGTGTAGAATTCAAGCTTAAATTCATGATGGAAGAATGTTTTATGAGTAGAATTCTGACATTGCCAACATCTTCGTATTTTAGTACCAAAATTATATTATGATCTTCTCATGTTATTATTTCATCTTTTTTCAACAGGTGTCAAATTATAAAACTTGGTATATTTCTTTTAATGTGCGCATCGGTTTCAAGCAAAATTGTATTTGAATTTAAAAATTCAAGTCCTAATTCGTAATTAGTATAAAAATTGTCGGCATATAAAGTATGCACTTTATTCAATGATTTGTTTGCATATTAGGTGCAAACATCATGTGCTATTTTAACCTGTCTTTTTCCACTGGTATCTTGTCAAGAATATATTTTTGATGACCATATGTGTTCTTTGTTAGAGCACAATTTGAAAACTTTTGTAACTTACTTATGTTTCTTTTTTAAAATATACTGCCTGAATACTAGTCCTCTCCTCCATCGAGCCATTGTCCCATGGATAACAATATCTTAGCCTGGGAAATATATTTTTTTGGTAATTATTCATCAGTATGTTTACAAGTGGTAACAATTTTCCAAGTCTGTTATTTTTTAGTATCGTTTCATCTTTGGCATAATTTAAATTTGATAGCAGTAATTAAAACAATTCCAGGATCTTGTGCTGCCAGAAAATATATATTTTTTTTGGTTTTTTGACCAAAATTCCCTTAATTAGGTTTGTACTAGACCCATCCAAATCATTAGTCTAATAAATATTTAAATTTTATTAAAAATTGGTGAAATTTCATTTTTTTTTTTAAGTGAAAACTCATTTCATGTTTTAATATTCACTGGTCTGCGTTTTTATTAGTTTATGTAATTTAAAGGCTTTTTACTGCGTTGTCAAAGAATAGCGTTCGAACTTAACTGGTTACAATATCAGAGGGTAAATTAAATAGAAGCCAGTTATTTATGGTTAAAGGTAATAGATTCTCATGTGCCATAACACTCTTTCAATTAGATATTTTTTCAATAAATTATCATCCGTTTTTTAATTTCTTTTCTTCGTCTACAATCAGTTATTCTATCATGTCGTAGGATCTTCATTATCGATATGATTCTCATTATCTAAACCTAAACTCGATGCAATTCTATTAATAACTTTTCTTTTAAAAGTTATACTTTTGAACACTACTCTCCTTATTTTCAATTATACTTTGACTCTGTTCAATGAACATTTTGGGGATAAAAAATTATTATTTATTTGCTTTTAAAAAAGTAAGCTTTTCAACATAAAGAAAGAACTGGTGTAACTGCAATGAGATCGGAGATCTTTAGCTGAATCGCTTATAGTTTTTTTTAACGGAAAAAGTTTTTAGCATTAAGCATAAAATTAACCAAAATAAGCTTTTTATCAATAAGCTTAATTCAGAAATAAACAATATATCATTTCTAATGCGTTGAATGCTCTATAAATGTAGATAGTGGACAACGTATGCACCTAAATATGTTGCATATTTGAAATTCCAGCTTACCTTTCTGTTCGCATTCTGATAACCTAACAGTTAAATAAGGCCTCTCAAAAAAATCAAGCCAAATATGCTTGGCGCTAAACGTGATTATAAAGGAAGAATTTTGTATGTTTAAAAATAACATAATTTAAGATAGTATGGAGTTAACGATATAAACCACATAGTTTACTAAAAAAACATGAATTTATCTCTTTAATGAATTTTATTATTCAATTCATAAAAACGAAAGAATAAATATTTTATGATGCAATTCAAATAGTTATCACTAGGGCAACCGTGAAAATGCAAAAAATACGAACAAAATGCAAAAAAATTTAAAGAAAATAATATAAGAAAAACGCAAAAAAAAATAATAAAAAAAAATATTTTTTATAAATTTAATTTAATTGGGATCCTCCTTAAAATCAATTATATTATCTAATTCAGAAATCGAAGCAATTTTTTCATCCTCGACATTGATATAATAAAAAAAACTATTTTAAGAAATTTTCCTAAACAAAATTTATATCTTCGGCTAAAAGTTTCTTCAACATTAAAAATTTTCTTTCTACTGCTTTTGAGGTTGGTGGACAATTCCTTAGATTTAAATAACGAGAGTGAGAAATAGAGCAATCAGACATAAGAGCTATAATCTTAACGTAAATATTTTTTAAACACTGATCTAAACAATCTTTTTTATTTGCAGGATCTTCTTTGAATTCAAGATTAATTATAGCAGTGAAGCCAGTTCTGATAGTGTACTTCGACTGCTCAACATTATTTAATATTAAAATCAAAGACTCACTAAAGTTTTTTAAGTCTAACAATTCACTTGTCAAAGTTTGACATGCTATTGCTTCTTTGGCTCTTTGAAACAGTAACCCTTCAGGCAGACAGGATAAATAATTGCTTAAACTTGTGAAAGATTGTCTGCATAATATAGCACTGCTTTGATCCAACTAGACCAACTTGTTATTACTACATTCGGTAGACACCCGGTACTTTCAAATTTTTATATCATATCATTGCGATTTTTATGTTGCCATTCTTATTGATGAAATAAGAAAATCTAAATTTGAATATATGGATTTGATGTTCATTGCACAGTTATGGATTAATTGTGCGAGACATTTTATATTTAAAAGATGCGGATATATGTTTTCAATATCATTTATCGCTTTGACCATATAAGTAGCACAATCTGAAATTATCATCTACATTATTAAATGTAGTGCCTATTTTTTTTATTGTCTCTTTTATCAATTTATTAACCACTTTGAATCAATTTTTCCGTCTAATTCAACAGAGTAAAGTAAAAAAATGTTATCTGGAAAATTACACCTCCACATATTTACGTAATCGATTTCAGATTCGTCAAAAATAATAAATATTTTTTCATTAATGCACTTTTGTTCAATTCGCAAATTTTTTTCTGAATACAGAACTTTAACTTGAGATCTCGCAGTAGTTTCCGGGATCAATGGATGCTCCATAAAGTTAAAAAGATCATTTAATTATTTATTTCTAAGTTTATAAAGAGGAATATCTGCCGAAAGAAATGCAGTTACAAGCATCTTAGAGAACTCTGCTTTAGGATCAACTAAAAAAGTCTGCAATTTTATACTACCCGATGATTCTAGGACCGTCATATTTTTGAGGTGACCTTTGGGATTTCCTGTGCAAATAGATCGTAGACTTTCTTTGATGGTTTATTCTGGAGCAACAAAAATTTCATACCAGTGTTGTGTTTGGACACATGGTGAACTCCTTTGGATACTTTCTAATTTACTTTCTGATGTTTGCTAAATCATTGATATTTGAAAACGCCATTTGACAATAATTTTTATTGCATTTTTTAATGCAAAATTTTTAGAAAAAAATGCAAAAAATAAAAATTTGCATTTTTTTGCATGTTGGTTGCCCTAGTTATCACCATATTTGGTTAGGAATGATACTTTTTTATAAAAATAAGACAAGTTTTAAGAATAAATCCATTTCAGTTTTTCTATGTTAAACAGAGCTTCTATTCCATAAAAAAAATAATCAAGATCCTCTCTAATTGAGTTTTTGTAAATAAATTGAATCATTTATTAAAATTTTTCCATTTTTTTGTTAAAACTTTACTAGCTCTTGATGTATAAATATAAAGTTTTCTTTCATCAAATATTAACATAAACAATCAACTATATTTTATTAATTTTTCTTGAGTTCTAATTTAATAATAGAAAGATTAAATTTCATCTTACCTTTAGCTATTAACTATCAACAAATGATTATAATTAATCTTTATTTAATACTAATTTCAAAAGATTAAATTACACGTGATTAATTTGAATAAATTATAAGTAATAATTAATCGTAAAAGATTACTAATTTAAGAAAATCCAAATAAATATTTAATCGTATAAATTAAATATCCAAGTGATAATAATCCAGCAATTAATATAAAAATATATTATGTTCGTCATTAAATGTTGCAGAAATTTCTAATATTTCAATTTACCTGTTAATAAATTTAAAATAACCTACAATCAATCATATTGAGTCTATATTAATGTTATACTTAAAATACTTAATAACAATTAGATCTTTGATAAAAAATTTTGAATCTGGACGGTTCCTTTAACTATAATTGCACGTGGTTCATACGACGTTTTTGAAGAAAAATGTAAAAAAATTCAAAGCATTAATTTATTCGTAATAGTAGAAATACTAGATCAAGTGGCTTATTTTTCTCTGTTTTGTACTTCCGTAAAGATTGAATTAAATACTCTGAATATTGTAACTAAGAATCAGCTGTGAGCTCGCAATAGTCGTTTTAAGCATCTCCGTATTCCATTAAATGACTCAGTGTGAACAATAGGATCTTTTAGATCGACCATTTTATTAAATGATTAACAAAAAAATGTTCGAAAACTGTCCAATCTATAAATGCAGCAGAATAAGCCAGCCATTGATCAGTAACAATAATAGATGCAAAAAAATTTTTCATAAATAAATGGTTTTATTTTTTCTGCCTTTTTAATCAAGAAAGTATAATAAAGCGGTTCCCTGTACACATCTCTATTTCTCTTACATTTCAATAGCCATCAGACATACGCCCACGGTTGTATTTTTTTTAGAAAAATAGATTTTCAAATAATTTTACTATTTTTTTCGAGTTGTCTGAATTAGCACCATAAAACTTGTTATTTTTTCTTACCATGTAATCATAATAGCTTCTTTAAAAACATCAACATAAACAGATACGCTAAATCTGATTGAATTTAAACTTAAAAGCCACGTCTTGAAAAGATGATGTCTCTGTGTATTTATGCATTAGTAAGAAAATTGTTTTCAGTTTTTACTTTAAACCTTCAAATAAGTTATTTTTTTGGACCCTGGATGTAAATCGAAATGCTGACTTGCACACCTAATGAAAACCATATGTAGATAAATATTTTTTTAAATAATACATTATAGTACTATCATTACAAATAAGGAGCTGTTCATTTATTAAGTAAGCACAGATGGTAGAAAAGGTTCATGCAATAGTGGGGTTTTGTATATGGGAGGATAGGGTTGTAGAATCAAAATGCAAACCTACGTAAAAATGTTACATTTGTTTTACTAAAATTCTCTGAAGAGAGAATGCCCTAATAAAATAGATTGCTTTTGTTATCACGCATTTTATATTTTAACTCTGTAATATATCCTATCATATCAATGCTATTCGTTATTTGTGTAACATTTTTGAATGTTTCCACACCATTTTATTTTAACTACTAAAAATGGACAACACAAAAAAACACAATAAACTTTATTCAGCAGTACGTGAATCTATGCCACAACGTAATTAAATAGAATAACAAAAAGAGAAATTGTTTATGGGTTAAAATAAAACAAGGTGAAGTAAATTATAAATCTGTAATAAATATAGTAGCAAAGAAGTCTTTGTAAACAAAAAGCCAATTAATATCATTATGGACTCGTTGCCCACATCGTGAAATTAGCCGTCACTAACGAAAACAGTTTCTACTACGGTTACTGCACAAGCTGCTTTTACCCAGTCAAAATTGACATAGTCTACTTCTAATCAGACAAAATTAGCACAGTCTACTTCTATCCAGTCTCCAGAAGCACAATCTACTTTTACTCAGTCAACAGAAGAACAATCTACTTCCACGCTATCAACCGTAAACACAGTCTACTACTAACAAATAAACATTAGCATAGTTTACTTTTACCCAGTGTTCTACAGTAGTTACATCGAGCGCAATGTGCAGTCACACTGCAACTTGACTTGGAACAATTGTCTACAGCAGCAGTTGTGAATTAAACCATTGCAGAGAACTATTCCGTAACCACTACAGATGCACTGAAACAAAAATGCCTGGTTCTTGATGAATACCACAATTGCCGGTACAGGTATTAGCATTGAATTGCTGGAGAGATTGTGGGTTTCTTACTACAAAAATAATTAAAAAAAGTGTAACAATTAAAAAGATCTCCCTTATAAATAAATAGAAGTTAAAAAGCTGCAAGAGGCAGCAATACGACAACGTAATTTTTGCCGAGAAATGAAACAAACTAATTTAAAAGTATCAGATGATATGCTGCATCTGAAGAGTTAGCTCAAAAATTTAAAAGAAATAAGGTTGGCGCGTTTTCTATAAATGATGACCAGCCCGAGATTTTGAATGTATATTGTTCGTAATGCATCATTTTATATTGCAGGTAATGACCGCCGCCGTTAAGATGAAATACGATTTTGTAAATCATTAAATGAGTTGAAATTACACTATTTACCCAAAGGTACAATTTATCTGGTTCAGCGACTTAATTTCGCCTCTTATTTAAAGGCTATCATAACTGGAATGTAAAAGTCATGTTGACACTGTATTCTTAAAGCTCATCTGATCCAACAATACGGTACATGACGACCACTAAGATCCTGCTTTTGCCTCTAAAGGGTTTTTGGACGAAATATGTGCCATGTTTGGTCCCAGGGTTGCTTCTTTCGAAGTCTAGATGATTAAGGAAATTTACCACTGGTTCTTGTTGCAGCAATAAAACAAGCACCAATATTGATGCACCTTAAGTATAAGGGCAGGCTGCAAGATCACAACTATAATGTTGCTTTTCGACAGAAGTTCATATTATCAGTAAATGCAGCATGTGACATCAATCCTGAAAATTCACAGGTTAAGTTTCATACTCAAGCCCAACATATATTGTCATACACTTAATTAAGCATGACAACAGCACAGTTTTTACACATAGTGTTGACATCTAAGGATTGCGGACTCTTTTAAACTTCAGCCTACTCATGTGTGCAACCGAGGACACAGTGAATCCATTAGTTATTGTTTCAACTGAGAGCAGTCCCGATGAAAATCAACGGTTTTCATATAGACTGCAAGTTGCAGTAGCAAGATTCACAAAATGGAACCTTAATGTTTACTTGACAGGTATTGAATTACCTCCCTATTCAGAATGTAACAGCGTGAATAGACTCATGGCTTCACTAAGTAATGAAGTAGCAGGTTTAATTATACCTCATGATCGCTTTGCCTGACATCTTAATGCACCTTGAAAGACAACAGATATAGAAAAGTAAAAGCAGAATTTTGAAAAGTCGGGATTGATATTAGCTGAAGTATGATCACAGAGGATGATTGACAATCATGATGCATTTGCAGAAAATATCAGCACCAAGAAATCAAAAGCCTAAGATGAACCTGATGCCGAACGGGTATCGGATCATGTAAGGCAAAGTCAGTACTTTATGTAAATTGTAAAATGCGACAACAGTTACTGCTGCTGTCTATAGATGGGTTTAAGAATCGCTACTTCTCACAGCGGTTTCTATCCAAACTAGTTGTGTTGTCACATGATGTCAAGGGTGTATTTGTTGCAGAAAAAGATGATGTGACGAGAATTTTAAAGCTATACTTTGCATCACTTGCACAGCAAGTATGATTTAGGACCTCAAATTACCTATGAACGCTTCATTTGATTCCTATTGCCCTTCAGTGTCAGCTGCTAAACTTTAAAAGAGAACATTCTAATCTGCATAATTTATCATGCATCTCAAGCTAACTTAAAACATCATCGACAAGTGCATGATTACGATCCCATGGGATCTGGATTGGACTCTGATTTGGATTTTACGATCTCACTTAATTTTGAAACGCCTGATGTAGCAATGCCGGTCCATAGGAATATGTTTTATTGGCTACAAACGGCATTCCAGAAACTGGACGAATGACGTGTTAAGCTATTTTTTTAAAACTTTGATTGCACATACTTGTATGTTCCAATGATAGCATTAATATTGTTAATTTACATACATAACATAAATATTATCTATTCGAATATATACATAGCGTTAATATTATGCATAGCAAAAAAACAGACTTCTTGGTAGACTATTTTTGTGTACTGTATAAAGTAAAAGTACATTCAGTACTGTACATGTGTCTACTATCTTATATACAAGTCTTACATATGTATTAAGTAGAACACAGTATTAAATTGTCTTTTAAATTACACCAAGGGTGTCAAATGTACAGGTTGCAACAGAGGGAGGGGATGTGAATTAAAGGTTTTTTGTGTATGTAATATATGGACAGCCGCTAAGATAATATATTATTATAATTATTTTGCAGCTGGTCAAAAAGACGTTTGCATCATAAGCTTGAAGTATATATATGGCTTATGAATCTCTCAGAGATTACCAAGCTTTTCATATCTTTCTCCAACTTAACTTTTTCTAGCCTTGTGACTTTATCGACAGGTCTATGTACCATTTAAGAAGATCTTAAAACTTTTCATAAACGTTATATAATCTACACATATCAATTTATACAATTAATTATATGGTAAATCAAAAACCCCAAATTATAATTAATTTTTTGTTGTTGACATATTATCTATAAATGTAATTAATTAATTATAAATGAATAATATAAAATCATGCTCATTATTATGAATAAATAACTTATTTCTCTCCTTTTTTTATAAAAATAAAATAAATCATATTAGTTTCATCATTCTAAACTATCATTCTTTTTCTTTTTTATTATGAAATAAATGACTCCTCCCACAACACCACCAATTATCAGAATTACTATAATTGAACAAACAATATAAATTCCAATAATTTTATTTTTAGATTGAGCAGTTTTTTTATTTGTAGTCATTTGGTTTGTAGTTGAATTTATTGTACTTTCTTTACTTGTATATGAATTAAGTGTGCTTGATTTATAAACAGTAGAAATTTCTTTACCACTTGTAGAAGTTTAAAATATATTTGATGATGTAGATGTTGTAGATATTGGTGGTTTTGTAGATGCTGGTGGTTTTGTAAATGTTGTCGGTTTCATAGTAGTTAATCTTTCAATAAATGGACCTTCATCTTTTGATGTCACTTCATTAAACTTTTAAAGGCTAATTTCATCAATATCATATACATCATAAATTAATTTCCTTAATATTTTTTAATTTTTACTTTTTTTCAAATTCTTTCAACAATTTTGGAGTAACTAAAAATATTATATACAATACTGGTAATTATTCCATTTTTATCAATGTGTTCATTTATTTCCATAAAATTGCTATATGTAGATAGCCTGTATATATTAGTTGGATCTAATAGAGATAACACTAAACCTTAATTATGAATTAAACATCCTATTATTTCCACACAAGAATAAATAATTTGTTGTTTAGCTTCCAAATAATATCCGCTAATGCATCTTTCAGAGTTTGCGAAACAGTTTAAATCCACAAACAAAGTATCTCTAACAAAATAAATAGTCCGGATTGATTTTGGGTTCGCATTAAAATCTATTAAATATATAAATGTTTTTACCTTTAGTAAGAATAGCACTATCAATTTCATTTGTATCAAGTTTAACCTGTATATTAATTTTTTTGTTTGGTTTATCACCTTGATAGATCTCATAAAGTTTTTGACATTCCTGCAATTTCTGATCAGATCTTGAAGTATCTGTAAATGAACATTTTGAGTTTATTGATTAAATCTTTTTTGTTAGTAGATATAAATATTCATCAAAGCGATTATATAAAACATGCTTTATATCTTTAGCTAAACATTTATTTTAGTAAAATTTACTTAAAAAGGGAATTTTAAAGGTAACAACATTTTATATATCAACATACAATATATATGCTTTTTCATTGTCCGAATTAATAATTCTTATAGGTTCACACATTTGTAGGCAACCTGTGTAGCAAAAATTATGAATGGAACAAATATAATCAAATTTAATAGGTTGATAATTTTCATCAGTAATAAATATACGACAATATTCGTTGCCATTTGTTTATTTTACTTAAGGATCTACATAAATACTTGGTCCCAAAACACTTATATTCGGTCTAAAATTAGCTACGAAATTAGAATATAATAATACGTCTCATTCTCTTTTTTACCAATGTTTCTTAATTATTTTTAATGGTAATTTCGTAAATCGTATCCTTATTAGTACCAATAGTAATATTTTTATCAACACATTTTACTTTAATATTAAACCTGGGTGGAATCGATTCCTTTAATTTTAAAATCACAATTAGCATCAACAATAGGATTTTTGTGTAAAAAATGGACAGTAATTTGATCTTCACTTCTTTGATTTAAAATGAATTGGTTCAGAGAATCAAAAGTATTTGTTTTTTGCATTAATATTGCTACTAATAGTTTAAATTTTACTCTTAATAAGAACTAATAAAAAGGAACGTACCATTTCATCATTTTTATATGAATATAACCATCTTTTATTGATAGAGGGTTTTATTTACTTTTATTATGCATACAGTAGTTTAAAATAATAATGAGTTGGATTTTCAAAACAACTAAATAAACCCAAGTATACTGATTCTATTTAAATATAATAAAATCAATAAACCCTTTAACTTTTGTTTATTGATCAATTCAACAAAGCTTATTTTGTTGATAATGACTAGGGCAAGCAATATGCAATAAAATGCAAATTAAAATTTTTTTTTATTATTTCTAAAAATTTTGCATTCAAAAATGCAAAAAAATATTTTTGTCAAATGAAGTTTTCATCTATCAAAGATTTAGCAAATATCAAAAAGTAAATTTAGAAAGTATCCAAAGGAGTTCACAATGGGTCGAAACACAACACTGGTATGCAATTTTTGTTGCTTAACAATAAATCATTAAAGAAAGTCTGCGATCGATTTGCACAGGAAATCTTAAAGACACCTAAAAAGTATGACGGTATTAGAATCATCGGGAAGTATAAAATTACATACTTTTATAGTTGATCCCAAAGCAGAGTTCTCTAAGACAGAGAACCCAAACTTCTTTTGCTCTGAACATACTTGGAAACATTTTTGATATCTTAAGACCCACTGAATTTATTTAAAGCATTGAGTACTCAGTAATATCTCATAAATTGAATCAAAATATTCTGATTTAAAGACAGCCTTTAGAAACTTTAGAAATTAGCACTTAAAAAACATAAAAATGAAACTTAGGAAAATAGTAAAAAATCTGTTGCAATGCAAAAGCAAAAGTTTAAACAGTATTATAACAATTTATATAAAATTTATACTGTCAGATTTTAAGAATCAATGTGAAGGACGGGCCTGCATGTTATTCATAATTAAGTCAATGATTGGTTTAAAACAAGTCAGGCACAGTCTCATATCGTGGTCTGTGCACATTATGTTATTGTATTAAGTTTTTATTGCCATCGATGCTGAAAATTCATCTTCACATAGGTATGTGGTTGATATTGGCCACAACTTTGAAAAAGCAATATTAGAAAGTGCAGGAAATACAGTTGTCGTTTTAAACCTAAAAATAGAAAGACTTTTTGCTGATAACTTTTTCTTTATAGTTCTATCACATGAAAGGTCTATAAGTTGTGCTTCATTTGCAGCGGACAAAGTAATTTAAGTGATAGCCGCTTGATAAGGGTTATGAATCCAAAAATTTTGCTTCTGTAGTGGCATGTTTTCTGCAGGAAAATAATGAACAAAATTTGCATGTAACAACTCAATATGGCTTAAAACTGTACTTTTAAGGCTTACTTGAATGGCACTATCATCTAAATTATTCTTGGATAAAATAAATTCTGTCAAATTAAGAAAAGTGTCTAAATGTTCCTGACTAACAGTAACTTTCCAGTGTGTAAGTTTTTTTATAAAAGATTTTATTTTATCTCCATGTTTGAATAAATCACTGTATCTGCCTTGTAAACTCAAATTTAGATCATTTAGACTATTAAAAATGTCAATCAAATAGGATAATTTTGCTAACCAATCAGTGTCAACCAGGAAGCTACACATTGCTGATTTCTTGTTTAACAAAAATGCATATCCCTCTTGTCTTAATTAAAAAAAGTCTAAGTAGAACCCAAACTCTTGATAGCCATCGAACTTCTGTATGAAAGAATAAGTGTTTGTGTTAAGCGCCCATCTCAGAACAGAGAAGTTTAAATAACCGTACATTCAGAGCACTGGTTTAAATGTGATTTATAATTTTTACTGCATTCATCAACACTTCATTAAGTTCTTCACCGAGATCCTTTGCAACAAATGCTTGAGGGTGTATGAAGCAATGGTATGAGACAGCATTAGAAGCTACATTTTTGATGTGTTGTAAGGCACCAGAATGTTTACCGGTCATTGCTGCTGCTCCATGTGTTGTAACACCCACACAGTTTATCCATTACAAACCATTTTCAGTTATGAAGGTATATAGACTTTGTAATATTTTCTCACCTATAGTTCTGGTAGGTAATTCTATAGAGAAAATAAATTCTTCTTGTAGGATGGAATCAATGTAATTAATAAATCACACATACACTAAAATATTGCACAGCCATCAACATCAATTGACTCAATTAACTGCAACGCAAAGTTTTTGCTAATTTTCAAACTTTTTACTAATTGTTCTTTTAAATCAACTGACGTGTTTTTAATGCGTCAATTTCAGTGTTGTTTGATAAAGGGATTGCTCTAATCTTGTTAACCATTTTCTCTCCTAACACTTCTCTTACCATATCGATTGAAGATATAGTAGAATTAATTCCTTCGCTATTGTAAGCGGTTTTTTAGCCTTCGCAACTCTCAGTGCAACTTCGTGTGATCCTTCAATTTACTGAAATTAAGTGCAGTAAATTTTTTTAAACTAGAGGTTTGCTTCTTCAATGCTTAACTTTTATGTTTGAAAAAATCTGCGGATTTACAGACAGTATCACGGTGTCCTGTTTCCTAGTAAGGCGCCAGTTTAGATGGCTTCATGCTAGCATTAACAAGAATCTTCAAACAAATCATACACTGAGGTCTTGGTCCATCGCCTGAGTCAGTTGAAATAAATCCGTAATTCAGATAAATTCATAATATTTACACTTCGGTGAACATGTCTTGTTGTACTCAGAGGTCGACTAGCAAGCGTTAAAGCAGCATCATTGTCCGTCTTTGACTCTGAGCTATGACCACTCACACATGAGAAAGATTTGCGTTTTCGTTCCAAAAGTTTATCCATATTTATTTATTTCTGATATTTGTTCTAATTAAAAATTGAATTTATTACGTTTAAATTAAGTTGTTTATTATTTTAATATCAGACTTTTTTTTAATCCTGCTGTGCTAAGTTCGCGCACTATTAACTGTTCATACACACTCATAAGATGAAGCTAGTTTTACACCAATCATTGTCAAGTATTGTTGTTCCAATAGTTATACCGAAATTAAGTATGAAGTTTGCAGGTTACTTAAATAAAAGACGAAATAAGTTGTCTTTACATAAAATTCTTGTAATGAACAGTTTGGGAACCTCTTCTCTATTTCACTTACATACCATCGGTCGTCAGACATACTTCCAAATTTATATTTTCTCTTTAAAATAGCTTCTCACCTATTTTCACTATTTTTCTCAAGCTCTCAGAATTGTCACCTCTAAACTTATAATTTTTTTATACTATGTAATCAAAAAATCTTATCTAACAAGATCAGCATAATCAAATACCCTAAATATTTCAACTTCCCACTAATAGGACATGTCTTAAAAAAAATCGGATTTATTAACATTTTTGAATATTTAAAAAAAAATCATCTTGATTTTTATCTTTTAAGCTTAAAAAAAGGTATTTCTTTAGACATTGAATGAGAATTTACAACTCGATTTGTACATCCAATGAAAACCATATGGAGATACAGCTCGTGTTTGACATAAAATATTTAATTAATATTATTACAAATGGATATAGAATTTTATTAAGATTCATTTTGCAGTTGGGTAAAAGGAAATTTGCATCATTACCACTTGTAAATTTATTATGGTCTATGAATTTGTTAGTGATGATCAGAATATTCATACCTTTCTCTGAGTATAGTTTTTTCAGCCTTGTGACTTCTTTTACAGATTTACATACCATGTAAGGAGAGTCCTAATATTTAAAAAAAAATAATCCACATCTACCAAATTATATAATAAATTATTTATGAATTTAAGAAGCCCAAGTTATAATTGATTTTTTTGATATTATCTCTTATACTATAAGTGTAATTAACTACTTATAACTTTAAATGTATTATATAATATTATCACACTATTTATTATGAATAAAAATATTATTTTCAACCTTTTTAATAACAATAAAATATTTCTAATTAAATTAATCATTTTTAAATTTTATTCTTTTTTCTTTTTTATTATGAAATGAATGACTCCTCCGATTACACTACCAATAATCAGAATTCCTACAATTGAACAAACAATAGAAATTCCAATAAGTTTATTTTTAGATTGACCAGTTGTTTTATTTGTAGTCATTTGGTTTGTAGTTGAATTGATTTTACTTTCTTTACTTTCAGAAGTTGTAGGTCTGATAGTAGTTAATCTTTCAATAAAAGGACCTCCGTCTTTTGATGTCAATTCATTATACTTTTCAAGACCGATTTCATCAATATCGTATACATCATAAATAAATTTTCTTAAAATTGTTAAAATGTACTTATTTTCATATTGCTGTAACAATTCTTTATCAACTAAAAATATTATATACAATACTGGTAATTATTCCATTTCTATCAATGTGTTCATTTTTATCCATAAAATTACTAAGCGTTTCTAGCTTGTATATTTTATTTGGATCTAATAGAGGAAACACTAACCCGTAATTATGATTTAAACATCCTAACAAATTAAAACAAACATAAACAAATTTGTCGTTATATTCCAAGATATATCCATTAATGCATCTTTCAGAGTTTTTGAAACAGTTTAAATCCACAAACAAAGTATCTCTAACAAAATAAATAGTCCGTATTGATTTTGGGTACACATTAAAATCTGTAAATATATGTATCTTTTTACCTTTAGTAATGACAGCATTATCAATTTCACTGTTATTAAGTTTAACCTGTATATCAATTTCACTAGTTGGTTTATTATCTTGAGCGATCTCATAAGGTTTTTGACATTCCTGTAATGTCTGATCAGAGCTTGAAGTATCTGTAAATAAACACTTTGAGGTTATTGGTTTAATTTTTTTTGTAAGTAGATAATAATGACTGCCATCGCGATTAAATAAAACATTTTTTATATCATTAGCTAAAAATTTATTTTAGCTAGATTTACTTTGAAAGGGAATTTCAAAGGTAACAAAATTTAATATGTCAACATACAATATATATGCTTTTTTCATGTCCAAATTTATAATTTTAAAAGGTTTACATATTTTTTGGCATTTTTTGTCGTTGAAATCAAAAATGGAACAAACATAATCAAATTTAATAGGTTTATAATTTTCATCAGTAATAAATATACGACAATAATTATTTTTATCGGTTTTTTTTAATTTAGGATCTACATAAATACTTGGTCCTAAAACACTTATATCCGGTCTAAAATTAGCTATGAAATTAGAATATAATAATACGTCTCATTCTTTTTGTTACCAATGTTTCTTGATTAGTATTAATAGTAATTTCGTAAATCGTATCTTTATTAGTACCAATAGTAATATTTTGATCAACACATTTTCCTTTAATAGAATATTCCTGTTTGGAATCCATTCCTTTAATATTAAAATCACAATTAGCATCAACAATAGGATTTTTGTATAAAAAATTGACAGTAATTTGATCTTCACTTCTTTGATTTAAAATGAATTGGTTCAGAGGATCAAAAGTATTTGTTTTTACCATCAATATTGCTATAAATAGTTTAAATTTTACTCCTTATAAAAACCAAAAAAATAGTAACGTACCAATTTATCATTTTTAAAAGAATATAACACCCTATTATCGAAGAGAGAGTTTTATTTACTTTTATTATGCATAAAGTAATTCAAAATATTAATGAGTTGGATTTTTCAAACAATTCGATAAACCATAGTATATTGATTCTATTTGAATATAATATAATCAACAAATCCTTAAAGATTTGTTTATTGCTCGATTTAACAAAGCATAATTTGTTGATAATGACTAGGGCAAGCAACATGCAAAAAAATATTATTGTCAAATGGCGTTTTCATTAATCAAAGATTCAGCAAATATCAAAAAGTATATTTAGAAAGTATCCGATGGAGTTCACAATGGGTCGAAACACAACACTGGTATGCAATTTGTGTTGTTTAACAAT
>CAKKLC010014048.1:0-27817 GCA_918559645.1 Ceratonova shasta
GGGGGGGCTTTAGTAAACATAATCCAAATTTTGAAATTACTATTATACAAAAAAATTGAAAAAGAAAAAAGGTTGACGCACACGCAAAAATAATTACCTAGTTTTTTGAATTTTTACATAAATAAAATTTCAAAAATAAAAAAAATAAGTTGACGCGTACGTAAAAATAATTATTTAGAAAGTTTGAAATTACTCTCTTACATAAAAATTTAAAAAATAAAAGTTGACGCAAACGCAAAAATAATTATCTGGAAAGTTGAAAATTACTATTATACATAAAAATTTAAAAATAAGTTAATGCATGCGCCAAATGTTTTTAAGTAGTTTGTAAAAAATATTATTATAAAAAAATTTAGAAATAAAAAAAAAGTTATTGCATATGTAAAAATAATTATCTGGAAAGTTTAAAATTACTCCCATATATAAAATTTTAAAAAGAAAAAAAGTTGACCGCATGCGCGAAAATAATTATCTATAATGTTGCAACTTACTATTATTTATAAAAAATTTTAAATAAAAAAAATAAGTTGATGCAGACGCAAAATAATTATCTAAAACGTTTCAAACTACTTAAAGAAATAAAAATAAAAAAATATAAAGTTTACGCAAACGCAAAAATAGTTCTCTACAATGTTGAAAATTACTTATTAATAGGGGGCCCGGAATTATGCAATAATTGTGCAAAAATTATGAAAAAAAAAGGAATTATGCAAAAAATTGAAACAGAAATTATGAAAGAAAATTTTGCTAAATTTCACCATTTTTAATCCTCTTCCTCCTTGATTTCTTTCAACCCCGAATTTGTGTTGTAATTAGATATGAAATAACACTCAAAATTTTCTGCTGCGAAATTTCTATCAACCCTCAACATTCTTTTGAGCATTGAAAAACTCCTTTTCACTGCAATAGAAGTTGAAGGGCAATTAAATAGATGAATATATATTGATGGGTCAATTTTTGTATTTTTTAACTAACAAATATCTTTTGTATCTCCTTCTTGAAGTCTCTTCGCAATAGCACTTGACAAGTCTATTGAGTCAAATTCAAATCTTATTTCATCTAGTTTTTTAAAGGCATTATTTAAAAGTAATTCCCCACTTTTTAATTCATCCATAATGGAAATTAAATTCTAAAATGAATAATTTATCTCAACCAAATCATCTAAAATTTTTGGATTAAAGCATGAAAGTTTGGCATTCCTCATTAAAATTCCATTAACTTCCATATTTTGTACCATATTCCGTAATTTAACCACATTTTTTGAATAGAACATATCTGCACTAAGCCAACTACTCCATCTAGTCACAATAACACTTGGTATTTTACCAATTTGTTCGAAAAGGCGTCTATTCTGGGCATTTTTAACAGTTATTGCTTTCATATAACTAATTAAATTATCAACTTTGTAATAATGCCCTTTAAACTGCATCGAACAATTTGTACAATATGGGCCATACATAATGAGTGTAACATGTTCGAAATATTTTCATTCAAAAGGGTCCCAGCCTTCTTCATATATCTTGCTGCATCAGTAATTAAGAGGATCATGTTAGAATATTCAATTTCTTATTCTCTCAGGCAGTCCATAATTTTTTCTGATACTATTGTGGAATTTATACTGAACTCTATTAAAAAAACCTTTAATAAAAAGATTTTTTTCGGAATGTCAATGAATACAGACATGAGTTTATGGTATTTTTTTCTGATTTATGTATGATTGGTCAACTAATATGAAATTTTTCTTGTTTTTAAGATTTTTTTTCAGGTTTTCTTGCATATTCTTTGAGTATTTGTCTAAAATATAAGTTCTTATTGTGGTCTCAGATGGCTGTTTGAATCCAATTTGTTCGGAAATATATTAAATCAGGATTTCTAAGCTTCTTCAATGGTATATTAGATGAGGTTAGTGCTCGAGTGATATTTTCCAAAAAAGAACTTTTTGGGCTCTTAAGGAATGTTTAAGAAACATTTTTATTCTTATTCGTTTTGTTGTTCCATCTATGAGTTTTTTGATTTTATATGGCTATCTACAACAGATTTTTGATCAGGATTCACCTCTAATGCGCGTATGTTACAATAAATATTGCAATTTACAGATAGTGTGAATTCGCTCCTACGCTGTTGAATATATTTTTGGGCTTTCCGTTCTTTTTGATAATTTTTAATGGTTTTGATGGTTTAATGATTTTGCATAATTTATTATGCACAAAAAATCAAAAATTATGAAAAAAAATTTATTTTATTTCAAATTATGCAATTTTCAAATGTTAGTCCCCCTACTTATTATACATAAAAATTAAAAAAAGGTTGAGGCACATACAAAATTATTAATCTTGAAAGTTTAAAATTAATTTTATACTTAAAAATTTAAAAAAAAATAAGTTGAGGCTTATGTAATATGAATTATTTACAAGGTTTAAAATTACTATTACAATTAAAAAAATTTGAATAAAAAAACGTAGACGCAAGCGCTAATTAATTATCCAGAAAATTGAAAGTTATTCTTATACGTAATAATTTTAAAATAACAAAAATAGGCTAAATTACAGTTTGGGTGACATTTCGTACATCTTCGTAATAATAGCGGATGGTGATTTCTTATTAAGTATTACTTTAGAAATATAGATGAAATATTCCGTTTAGAACATTTATATTTGCTAAATGATAATTTAAAATGGATCAATTTTCTAAAAAGCTTAAATTTACTACAAAATAATTTTAAATGTACAATATTTAATGACTACATGACAACTTATAAGAACCATGGAAAAGATGGTTGCATTTTTATTTTATTGAATGTAAAAAAAATTATCAATTAGAAATAATTCATTCTTTCAAAATTCATCCCTTTCATTAAAACAAATATTTTCAATTATTTTATACAACACCAACGATATTACGAATTATGAGCTTATAAGGAAGCAATGTCTTATTGGCTGCAAAATTACTGTTTGCGATCGGTTCAATTTAATAAGAGATGTATACATTAATTACTTTGATGGCAATAATGTTATGATTGGTGGATATGGAACTATTGTTCAAATAGACGAAACCAAGTTATTAAAAAGAAAATACACTGTTGATACTTATTAACATTTATATTTTAGGAAGAATTCTTGTAAATCAGAACTATTGGATAGTGGGCGAAATTGACGAGTTGGGCCAAATGTTTATGCGTTTAAAAACTATCAGAAGTAGAGAAATTCTGGAAAGAATTATTTGCGAGAATCTTACGCCCAGATCAATTATTCATACCGACGGTTGTTGGGTACAATAGATTGGGGGATCTTCGTTTTTCCCACTCGGTCGTAATACATGATCGAGAATTTATGGCTTTGGATGGGGTATACACTCAAAAATAGAATCAACATAAGGTGCATTTAAAAGAAAATTTAAAAAAAAAAGTAATAAAACACCAGAATGTATCTGAAGAATATGTGTGAATATCTGTTCAATAAAAAGTTTTCAGAAAAGTTACTAAAACATAAAATTTTATCTATTAACTCAATATATAATTAATTTGAATTTTTATAATAATTTAAAAGTACAGTCCGCCATTATAACGAAGATGTACGAAAGTTTTGCCAAAACTGTACTTCAGCCAAATAAGTTTAGGCTTGGGTAAAATGAATTATATACAAGGTTTAAAATTACTATTATTATTAAAAAATTGGAAAATAAATGTAGACGCAAGCGCGAATTAATTATCAATTATCAAGAAAGTTGAAAGTTATTATTATACATAAAAATTTTTAAATAAAAAAAATTAATCATGCTTAAAAATATCCATGTAGTTTGTTTAAAATATTATTTAATCATTTTAAAAATTCAAATATAACAAAAAATAATCCGACGAGCACTCAAAAATATTTATGTAGCTTGTTTAAAATATTATTTAATCATTTTAAAAATTCAAATATAACAAAAAATAATCCGACGCACACTCGAAAATATTTATGTAGTTTGTTAAAAATATCATTTGATTTTATTAAATTTTTTTAAATAAAAATAATAGATAATATTAATTTAATAATTTAAAAATTACACTCGAATCTAATGAAAGTTTAAAAATAAAAATATAAGACAACGCATACTCTATAATATTAATGACTGAGGTCGAAAATTCCTTGATAAATATAAAATTTGATGTTGAAGAAAAAATAGAAAATCAGCTAATACTTAAAAACAACTTCTTGCCTGGTTTGGATAGTAAAAGTCAATAACATCCTTAGAAATAGGAAAACCATTCTGTAACGAGTTTTTAAAAAATGGGAAATGCAAAAGAGATGATTTATGTCCCTTGAAGCATTTTAGGATTGAAAAAACTTTTGTCTGCCGTCATTGGTTAAGAGGTATCTGTAGAAAAGGTGATGATTGTGAAGGATATCATGAATATGATGAACATAAATTACCTGTTTGTTTTTTCTTTCAAAAATATGGTAAAATATTTTAAAATCATAGGTCAATGTTCAAATAATGATTGTCAATTTTTGCATCACGAAAACGACCCTTTCGCAAAAATATGCCCTTATTATCTGAGAGGATTCTGCAACTCTGGTATTAAATTTTTTTTAGTTTTATTAGGTTCTAGTTGTAAATTAAAACACCAAAGGCAAGAAATATGCTTTTTATATTATTACGGATTTTGCCCATACGGCCCTAATTGCATTGACAGTCAGTATTTTAACTCTAATTCTTAGTCCGAAACATGATATTTCAAAGATTATTGAGATGACTTCGTCCCAAAACATGCATATTTGTCATGCATGCAATGAACCTGGTCATAAATCCACAAATTGCCCTCTTGTGCAACTATACAAAGAAAAAGCCAGAGTAATGCCATTTAATTTTTAGCTGGAAGGAAACATGGAATTAGCAAATCTCCCTGCCGGGAAAAGACCCCTTGAGCTCGTAACTTGTTTTAAAGTAAACTTTTATAAAAAAATTACTAGTGTCGTTCTCGAGGACATTATGCTAACAAATGCCCCATGACTTTAAATAATACAAACAAAAAGTAAACTATGTACATTCATCAATTTTTATCAGCTTTCCCTTATAACTAAATTTTAGTTTAAAATATTTTAACGATCTTCTTATACCGTTGTTTATTCTAAAAAAATTGTCCTATTTTACCTTTTTACGTAGACTGACTTGTAAATAATTCTTTTGTTAACCAAAAAAATTAGTAGAGTCACATGGCTGATTACCACTATAAACAAATAAAATAAGATTTTTGACAGATGATATGATTCGTCGGACAGATTTCGACTGGCTATGTAAAATATTGTCAAAAGTGAGTTAATAGCCAGAAAAACCAAAACTAAATAGATTCGTTGTCTATTACTAGTGTAAATATAGGACTTAGCAATGTTATGAGTAGAAATCTGATTTAGCCTTTCTTCAAAAAGTGAAAGCTTTGTGTCCAAGTTCATCAATTAAAAATGCGGTTAATTACATCCAATTAGAGTAGAGAACGAAATTTAACGAAAAATTAAATTTACTTAGTAACCTATTCTTATAGCTCAAAACTAATAGTCTTATAACACCCATTTATTACATAATTTATAACTACGGATTATTTACAATGTCTGACATGTTTAACCATAATTCAATGTCTTTTTTCTGTTCAGTGAAGAATTTTTCACTACCAATGTTCCAAAAGTAAAATTGTTTAGATCTGGCGAAAAATTTGTTTTTTTGATTATCTTGAACGTAAAAATTGTAAGAATTAGGGAGTGATCTTAGTTGACCGTTGAGAGGTCGACCTAGAAAGGATGTGGCAAATTCTGAATCTAATTTTGAAGTAATTGAAAGATTCTTATGATTTTCTGTTTCAACGTCTTTGGAGGCCTTAATAGGAAAACTGTGAATATTTTCTAAATTTTCCATTCTTCGCAACTTTGCGTTATATTCGTCGATAAAGTATTAATGAAGGAAAGTAAAATCCATAAAAGATTTATTATTTATAAATACTTGAACACCTATTTTAAGAAAAATAGTTATAAAATATTATTGATTTTTTTAATTTTTAACCTTCAAAATTAATGAAAATTAGCCTGATTTGAGATTTACTAGTAATGCTTAAGGAGGGATTTTAGATTAATTAGAATTAACCCTTTGACCGTGGATATTTTTTGCAAAATAAATTTTATTTGTATTTTGATAAAAAGTTCCTAAAAATTTCAGTGTGATATTTTTCAAAACAATCAATTAAACATAAGCCAACATTACATTTTATGCATTCATATCTAGTTTCTTTTCTCATTTTTTCTTTTCTGGATGTGTGGCTACAAACGACACATTAACGCTGGCGAAGACTTTTTACCAGGTTCTGTGACAATAGGACTTATAAAATGATGGTCTATTAGTCTTTTTGGATCAGATTGAGCGCTTGTACTTCTTCCAGAACCGATGTCCTAACTATGTTTCATTATAATTTCTCTCACGAATTGAGTTCAAAATGTTGGTAATTTTGATTTTTTGCCAGTTTTCAATTTATATAAAATATAAGAATTGAGAACTACAAGATCGACTAAGTGGAAGAAAAATTTCTTGTATCAATTGATATTTTTAAGCCCACATTCTATATAGCTTATTTAATTTATCAACAGCGCTCATAAATTTGTTGTAATCAATTACTACAATTAGTTTTTGTATATTGATGCCAGTTCTTGCATCCATTTTTCCGATATCTTCCATGTCTTTTTTGTATATAGTGGATAACATATGCACGTCTCGTTTGTCCTGCCACTTCATACACAATAAATTTTCGGTATGATAAGAAACCACCTGCCCCTTTTTAAATATTAGTTAGATTTGGTGTTTTTTTTCTGTTCTTTCGAAAAGTTCCACAAGCTCCTGTTTTATTGTGATGCAGTTCTTCGAATAACGCTGGGATCGTGTACCAATTTTCGACGAATAAATTATGTCCTTTACCTAAATATGGCTTTATGAGTATTGTCACAATAGACCCTGATATACCTACGTGTTTATTGAAATCCATTGCCGTAGTTGAGCCAGTGTAAATTATAAAATCTAATATAGCATAAGATAAACTATCGCAAATAATAAAGAGCTTTACTTCAAATCTATGCCGTTTAAATTGTATATATTTTTAGAAAGATAGTCTGCCTTTCCAACGCATTACACTTTCATCGATGGATAAGTTTTTACCAAGGAATAAAAACTTTTTTAATTTTTCTTATAAATTTGAGGTAATTGCTCTTATTTTGAATAAACGATCACCAGGTATTTGTTCATTATTGTTTGCAAAGTAAAGTGAACGTAGAATCTGTCTGAATGATCTTTTGTGAAGATATCTGCAAACATCGGAGTAGATATTAGTGGATCTATTGACCAATAGTAATATAAATGCCTTTTGTGTCACTGACATAAGTGTAACAGTTGCAAAAAAAGCGATATATTTCTTTTTTATCTACATCAGTCCAAGTTTTATCATGTTTTCTACTGCTGAAGCTACTAATTTTAAATATTGATTCATAATACCTGTTGGTTTCATCGATTTTATACCCACTAGATCTTTGTCGAAATACAACTCAGATAAATAAATTGGCTTGTAGTTTGGTAAATCAGTGAATTCCTATCTATTAATTTGACTGAAAAACATGTAGTTTTTGTCTATAAAAACCACTTTTTACATTTTTCTCTCTCTCGTTGATTGCTGTGACGATATTAAATCTTGATCATCATTACCTGATTCTATTTCTGTATCAGAAGCACTTTCTGACTCTACGTTTTCAATATACTCCAAAATTGAAGAATTCGACATTTTAACACGCACTCAAAATAGAAACTAAAACTTTCTAATGGGTGTTTGTTAGTTACAATATGAAAGTTGACTTTTATCTGTCAAATAAGCTAAAAAATAAGTTTCTGAGAATGATATTTCAAAAGTTATTTATTAAAACGTATATATACGAGTGCCGCTGTCAAAGGCTGTACAAAATAAATTTTTTTATTCATCTTTATATCTTTTGTGGATCTAAATTATCATAATTATCAAGTAAAGATGAATTTAGTTATAATTTTTAAAGATTTACATACATTAGATGTGATATACTATGAAATTTAAATAGTCAAGAAATAGAATACAGGGCGAAATGGTCGCTGAAAGTGTTTTTATATTAAATGTGAAGCAGGGGTCTAATAGAAAATATATATTATTTTAGTTAATATTTATAGGAGAAAGTTTATTTTTATAGTTAATATTCAATATATCTACAACATCCATCTTATATATCACCCAAATGAACATTACTCAAAATAAATAAATTATTTTTAAAGTTAATATTCAATATATCCACAACATAAAAAATCTTATATACTATCAAATAATCATTACTCTCCAAATAAAAACTTTATTTTTTTTATTTAATATTCATTATATGCACAAGAAACAACATCTTATAAACTACCCAAATGAACATTACTTCAAATAAAAACTTTATTTTTAAAGTTAATATTCAATATATGCACAAGAAAAAACATCTTATAACCTACCCAAATGAACATTACTCCAAATAAAAACTTTATTTTAAAATTCAATATTCAATATATCTACAACATCCATCTTATATACTACCGAATAATCATTACTCTCCAAATAAAAACTTTATTTTTGAAATTTAATATTCATTATATGCACAAGAAACAACATCTTATAAACTACCCAAATGAACATTACTCTCCAAATAAAAACTTTATTTTTAAAGTTAATATTCAATATATCTACAACATCCATCTTATATACTACCCAAATGAACATTACTCAATATAAAAACTTTATTTTTAAAGTAAATATTCAATATATTCACAAAATCCATCTTATATACTACCCAAATAATCATTACTCTTCAAATAAAAACTTAATTTTTATAGTTAATATTCAATTTATACACAATATACATAATCTAAATACTACCCAAATGAACATTACTCCAAATAAAAACTTAATTTTTATAGTTAATATTCAATATATGCACAAGAAACAACATCTTATATACTACCCAAATGAACATTACTCCAAATAAAAACTTTATTTTTAAAGTTAATATTCAATATATCTACAACATCCATCTTATATACTACCCAAATGAACATTACTCCAAATAAAAACTTTATTTTTAAAGTAAATATTCAATATATCCACAACATCCATCTTATAAACTACCCAAACGAACATTACTCCCCAAATAAAAACTTTTTTTTTAAAGTTAATATTCAATATATGCACAAGAAACAACATCTTATAAACTACCCAAATGAATATTACTCCAAATAAAAACTTTGTTCTTAAAGTTAATATTCAATATATCTACAACATCCATCTTATATACTACCCAAATGAACATTACTCTCCAAATAAAAACTTTATTTTTAAAGTAAATATTCAATATATCCACAACATCCATCTCATATACTACCCGAATAATAATTACTCAAAATAAAAACTTTATTTTTATAGTTAATATTCAATAATATGTATCCGAAATAACATAATTTCTCTTCCAAGAACCACTGGCGAGTGGCAATTATGATCGTTGGGGTGGGAGTTCTGTACGAGTCCCAAGAACCAGTGCGTGGTCAAGTTAGGACAGACTATTAAATTATCGGAACAACTATCGGATAGACGAACTAACAGCTATGGCTCTATTATATGCATTGGGCCATTTTATATGCCGAAGGATTCCGATAAACTATTATTTAGAGAACAATTTGGGCTAACTTATATTTGGATTTAATGTTCCTTTGGGTCAAATGTAATGCTTTGGGAACTGATGCGCTGTAATGTAGCAATTTTCCTAACTTACTAGTGTTGTTGTATAATTTGGAAAATAATGTTCATTAGGGTAGTATAGAAGTTGTTGTATGTTGTGGATATATTGAATATTAACTATAAAAAATAAATTATCTTTCAGACCCCGGAGTCAAATTTTATAATAATCAATTTCGGCGACCATTTCGGTCATACGTCAAGAAATATTCATAATTAAGTTGTTTAAAATTATTATTTTTCTACACCGTAAACTGAAGAATTCAAATACAGTTAAGTAATCTGTATGCATTTCACTTTTTAAATATACTGAGAATTTAAATTTTCAATCCATTATAAATAACAAAAATAAAGTTTGTTTATTCATTTTTGATTTAGTTGACTTAAAAAAATATAATATTTTGAAAAAATTATTTTATCTTAAAAATTTCAAATATTGAACAAAGATTACTATCGTTAGTGTTAATTTGCAATTAAAATTTAATAAACTAAATGTAATTATTTCCAAAAAAACTTTGAAATTTTTATTTTATATTTCTATCTCAACAAATGAGATTGGTATTTAATTTATTAGTATTAGTTACAGGTTTGAGAAATTTTAACTGAGATTTGAAGTTTCATGATAAAATATTAAATTATAAATTTAACGATCATAAGACTTTGATATTATTATTGTACTATAATTTAATTTCTAGATAAGAATTCGATTATAGAAAGCAGTGCTTTACTTTCCAATCTTTAAATATAAACAAGATTTATTTTTTTATAGGAAATAGACAAATTTTTTAGAAAAATACCCATATTTTACGTTCTAATTGTCTTTTTCTATAATATTATTAAAGTTTCTTATCTATTATGAATACTATTTCAGAATATAATCTAAAAAAATAGCATAATAACTTGGACAAAATATTATAAGTTTTGTAAAAATAATAAAAAAATTAGTCTTATTAATATTTAATCTAAGAAAACTTTTGAAACGGAATATTATCATTAAACATTTTTGAAAATATTCTTATAATTTAAGAAAATTTATGTCTTCTAATTTTTGAAAATGATTGAGATTTTATAGTAATATTTTTTATGATTACCATAAATTTTAAGTATACACCTAAATGAGATTGTATATTGAACTAATATAATATTCTGCATGTTAAAGAATTTTTATTTCTTATAATAAACCTTTAGTCTTTAGATTTCTAATAATATTAATCATTATCTTTAATAATAATAGCTCTAGCTCAATCTGGAAGTATTTTAATAATATTATTATATGAATCTAATGTTACTTTTCCAATAAATACAAGGAATTTATACTCTTACAAAATAAATTTAATAAAACATTTTGACTCAAATTAAAAAATTGGATACATTTATAGTAATGTTTCATATTACTTCAGTATATATTAAAATAAAACAAATTCATTGGTGTTCAAGCCTAGATTATAATTTGAATATTTAAAATGTATTTAAATCCAAATAAATTAATAGTGTATAATTAAGTTATACTAGCAAATAATAAAAATAATTTAAACCATTCTTAATTTTTCTTAAATAATGGTAATTAAGAGTAAAGATTATGAAAATAATTTTTTTAAGGTAATATTATTATATGTTAAAACTAGTAATATATGACAGACTCTTGAAAATATACATCATGATATATAGTTATATTAAATACCTATAAATTATTTTGTTAACAATTTGGATAGGTACTCTTTAAATCAAGGAAAAATATATTTTAATTAATGATTTTAAACTTTAAATATTATAAAAAATGTTTATTCTATGAATTATCTTAAAAAATAATAACATTTTTGATTACAATATTTTAAATTTGAATTTTTGAAGAGAATATGCAGTTACAATTATTAATTCTAGTTCAAAGAAATTCGTTACCAACTAAGCAGATGTAATATTTTTATTGTTGGCATTTAAAATAATAATATCAGATCCTTAGTTAGTCATAATCTATGAACTATAGTTGTATAAAAATAATTCTCAAAGAAAGTTTTATAATCACTTAATTTTTCTAAGATAATATTGAGAGAAGGAAAGATACATTACGATATTTTGATACTTTATAATATAATGAAGGACTAATAAAATATCATTTTAAAAAAAATCATTTTTATAGAAGTTATTTAACAGTAATATTTGAATGTATATAATTATTTTTTAAAATATAAATAATATAAATTTTCGAACATTCTGATATTTAATTTATATTAAAGAACCCTTAAAAAATTACATTTAATAATTTAATTCATTTTTAAAAATATTTAAAGTCTTGCTTGAAACTGTAACAAATATCTCATATATTTATCAACCTTAAATTATTGAAAGAATATGGAAAATATTCACAATAATTTCTAATATAAAATATAATAAATTTTCATTTTTGATTCTGTTCATTATGGTCAAGATAATTAATATGGTATAATCATAAAGATTATTCTTATTTAATAAAATCTGCTGAATCAAGAATTAAAAAAAAATTATTATTTTAAAAATATTCCTAAAATATAAATAATTTCTATCAACATAATGCATAAACCATTAATACTAAATTAAAAATTTACTATATTAAGCAAAAGAAAAAGATAACTCGTTTAATTATGAATAAAAAAAACTTATAAAGGGTGAAAAGAATATTTGTCTTCAATTTAAAATATAACATGTGTATTTTCAAAACTTATTTATTTTAACATTTATAAATTATATTTAAATCATAAAAAGAAAGTTTCTTTGTTATGGAATTTATTTATATATACATGGTAGAAAATGATTTGTATGTTTTTGGCGATTCTTTTACAAGAGAAATATTAAAAATTATAACATAAAAAATTGAATTGATTAATAAAAAATAACCATTGTATTATAATGAAAGAAAAATCATATAATATACATTAAAGTTGAAATATTGTAGAGTTAAGACAAGAAAATTAGAGAGAAAAATAATATCTAAGGTTGCAACAGGATATTATATGTTTATGTGTTGAAAGTAATTTGGACAAATACTCTTTATAATAACTTAATAAGATATAAAGATCATCTATCTATCGTTATTATTTATTAATGATTAAAACATAACTCATTTAATCAGTTTAGATCATCGAAAATAAAATTCGATTGATACATGCAACATTTTTTATGAAAATTCATGATACATTTTAAAATTTTGAAAGGATGATTTTAATTTTACCATATTTAAGTTTTAAAAAACTATCATATTTGTATCTATTATACAAATATCATTTTAATAATAATTATCAAACCTATTTAATTTAATAAGATTCTGAGTTAACAACAATCCAATTATTTTGATTAAAACATAAAGTTTAAATTTAGAATTTTATATTTCTAATAACTTACATTAAGATATATTGATCAAAATTGTTTGTAAAGATATTATGATACTTTAATGTTTTTATGGCTTTTCTTAATTTAAAATATAAAATGAAATTTTATTCTAATAAATAATGAGGATTGTTATTTTCATGCAACTCTTTTTTTTCTTACATTATAATATATTTTTTATTAGATTAATTAAAAAGTTATCAAGCTTTTCAGAATTAACTTGTATAATAAATTTTATAACCTTCCAATAATATTCTAAAATTATATAATTATAATTTTAGCATGAAATTCTTCGAACTTGACTTAGTATATTAATAAAACAACAAGAAATGAAATCATCAACCTAAAGATAAAAACGAATAGAGGTTTCTAAGAAAATAATTAAAGAAACCTAAATTTATTGTGCTGAATATCAAAATAACTAAAGGAAATACATTTTAATTATAAATTGTACATTTTTTCCTAATTTATTAATTTTTTTTATTAATTTTTTATTTTTTATTTTTTAATTTTACTATTTTTATTTTATTTGAAAAATATACTTGATATGTATCATTCACGTTTGTTTGTGTATTTGTTAATATTTTTTCTTATAGAATTTGAATAATTAAATGTTTGAAATTCTGATTATTTTTCAGGATCACAAGACTTTAAAAAACACAAGGTTAAAGCTTACAATTAAATTGGGTTAATGTTTTTTTTTATTGATACAAGTATAAAACTTATAAATACCATATTTTAAATAAATCAAAATAATATAAAAAAATAGATATTTTTGTATGAAAAAACATAATATGGAAGTAAAAAAAATTCTCTTGATATTTAATGAACAGAATAATGATAATCTAATTGCATCCTACTTGATTTCAAATAGATTCTAACAATTTATAACACTTTATCTTATATTTTATTTCTTGAAGATCATTTATTAAGATTTATTTTGTAAAAACCTTATATATTAAGTTTTTATACATAAAAATATTTAAGAAACGATGGATCTTTTAAAAACTATAAATACCTTGCCAAAAATCTAGTTTAAAACAAAATTCAATATATTGAAGTTGAAATACAAGTTTATATAATATTTAATTTATTTTATCCAAAAATATTTTATTTACCTATTTCAAATTATTAAACCCTATCGATACCAGGTAATTTGGCTAGTTAAAAAAAATTGATTATCATTTGAATATATTTAATTTAGATATTTAAAAATATATTTTTCAAAGATTTTAATTTTTTAAGTTTTTAATAATTATCATCTTAGCGTCTATTGTATGATATTTTAAAATTTGAACTATTTTCTGAACACAGTAATATAACCAGGATTTGCTTAATAAAAAATTTGCAACATTATTATTTATAAAAAAATAAGTAAATTTATTCTTGAAAATATGAGAAATAAACAAAAAATTGTATAAATGGATTATTATTAGGAAATTTATAAGTAAGTTATCTTTCTATTTTCTTAAATCTATATAGTTTGGTTTATAAAACCCAAAAAGTCCAAAAAAAAATTATGAGAATTGGTAATAAAATCACAAAATTAAATATTATTCATTATATAAAATAAATATTGAATTAAACTTTGCTTTTCAGTAAGAAACTATTTAAAAGACGGTTTCTACCCCCAGATTGACCCACTAATGATTTTTAATCTCACACAAAAAAATAAAAAACTTTAAAAAACAACAATTAATTAAATTTTATTAACTTTAAAATATTTTCAAATAAATCTCTTTTTGTTTCTCTCAATAAACGCAAATTGAAGTAAAAATTGGATCAAAGAGTATTTCTACCTCACTAGGGGGTAGAAATCATCTTTGATCCAAGAAATTTTAATATTGTATAACTGAATAGGGTTTTATCCAGATATGAGACCTATTGGTTATTTTTCCCCCCTTAAAAATTTAAATTTTTTTGATAAAAATATCCTAATCAAAAAGTTAACATTTTATAATCATATTAATAACAAAACTCGATTATATTCCAATAAAATCTTTTTAATAAACATATAAATATAAATAACAATAATTAACCAAAAAGTTTAATAAGTTAACTGCAGCTCTCCAAAGTTACATTAGATTATGAACCTTTACACAACCCTTAATAGATGTATAGTTCTAACTTTTCTCCAAGAACACCATTCATCATTTATATTCCGTTTTTTAATTTATTTCAGTAGCTTTCAATGCTTTGAGTATTAACTTGAGTTTCAGGAACCAAAAAGTGCAAGACATGCTTGAAAGTGTGATGCTCATATCCCATTTATTCAATTATAAGCTCTCCACTGTTTACTAATAATTATTGATCTATTTTTTTTAAACACGGGATATAATTAGTAGCAGAGTGTCTTCTGATCTGTCTGTAACCATTTTCATAAATATTTTGGCTGGTGTGTATGAAGAGTCAGAAATTCCAAATATCCATATTTCAGATTATGTTGCCCGTCCTCTTTGATACTTTGGCTTGTGCCTAAACAAACTCTCTTCTATTTTGCATACTATTCAATTTCCGCCCAAAACTATTGGATTATCTTCTTAATTTTGGATGCAAGCTGTACGAATATCGTCATAAAAGTTTATTAGCACTTTGTCATCAATGTTACAGTTTCTTTTAATTTCACTATGATGAATTAAACTAGCCAATACCAAATTAACTCCAATCTCACTTTAAGATCAAAACGATATCTTTCAAATATGGACCCTAATCTGATGCTTTTATACTTTTTATACTCGCTACAGTTTAATGTCATACATCGCCACGCCTCTTCATCCTTGTTTCTAGTAAATGGTTTTATTACCATGGCAGTATCACAAATACCATATTTGTGTAGCTGCTTAAGAATACCAATTCGTCTAAAATAGTTATTTAAATCTTTTATATCACCACAAATCAGTGGTTAGATTGCCATACTATAAAAATGTTCACTCATATAGGATAAAAAAAATTTTTAATTTTTTTCACTTATTTGATTTTTCTCCCCGGGGGAAAAACCAATAGTTCCCAGATATGAAATTTATTTATGATTAATTATTGTGCACGATTTTAGGGCGTCAGTCATAATAGAAAGGAGATTTTTAAGTTTAGTTTTAAGTGTTTTTAAAATATAATAATGTCTTTTGATAATATTATTCACGAAAATCACACTCCGGATCCTTTTATATACATTAATTACTACAATTCATTATATTTTATTGAATGATATTAAGATATCCTCCTTAATCATCAATTTTATAAAAATTAAATTTGGTAAATTTCCACGTCTAAAAATTACAAGTCATTATATTTTTTTAAAAAGAAAAGAAAAACATACAAAAATAGTGAAAGTATTTAATAATTGATAATTATTTTAAATTTAAAAGTATATTTTGTGTAAAAATCTTATAAAATATGTACTAAATGCTGTTTTAATTATTATTTTTCATATTTTGATTATATTAAGAGAATATAATGAATTTGAAAATGTCCCAAATAAATTTTTTAACTTGAACTAATAATTATTTTATGAGAATGGTTAAAAGCTAATTTCATATTTTTTTGTTTTATAAATCCAATATTCGAACTATCCAAAAATTTTTAATATTGAAGAATTCAATATTAGGTTTATATACATTTTTCTTCAATGATCGCTTAATGCTTTGTAAAATTTCATCTAACTACAAAAATAATCAAATATGTTTTAAAAGATTTTGTCATCCTAAATAATTATTTATTATCAAATAATAAGGTTAAATACTTTAGTACTATTAGAAGAATATTTAAGGGTAAAAATAATTAAAACAGCAGAAATAAAACTTTTAATTGGAGAATTTTGAAGGAATTTTTGAATAAATATGATTTAAAATCATCAGTTTTAGTCATATTTAAAAATATATTTATTAAATATATTAACAAAATAAATAATTTATTATTGGATAAATTTATAAAATACTATAAATAATTTTATCCTTGTACCATTTTGATCTATTAAAGTTATGAAATATTACATCTTTATTTTATGAAGGATATGACAAATATTAGTTTAAGAGAATAAATATTAATAATTAATGGAATTCAGATTCATATTTATTTCCAAACGAAAACGATGAAACACTAAATATTTGTGTGTTATACAGAAAATTGAATCTCTTGGTAAAAATAATCAACGCAATAAATTTAGAAATAAAATAATTCATTGAAAATATAATCAGAGAATGCTGAATTTTTTATCTAATTAGGACAAAAACTCAGTATCAGCTGAACTAATCTATCAACAGCTTTTACTACATAGTTTAAAAAATAAAAAAGAATACGGCTATTCTTATAGGGTTTCCCATACTTCAATTCCACTTTCCCAAACTTAAATCCCAGACGAATTTAGTATGTAAAATAAATATATTAAAAAACAAGTTTAATTTAATCATTTATAACTTCTTTATCTTGACACCTATTAACGTATTTAAGCATGTTGTTATAATATCCAGGACAATGTTCTCTACTTACAATATTAAATGAATTATAATTCTTTTCAAGTAATTCTTTCAAAACTTGACAATTTTATCGCTTAAAACCATTCTTCCGTTGAGAAAACATGTTTTCAATGGGTTCAAAATAGGTGAATAAGCAGGTAATAGATATATTCTGTGACCATTTTGAATTATCATATTTTAAACACCAGCAACTCTATTAAAAGTAACATTATCCATTATGATTATGCATTTTGTTAAATTTTTATCTTGTAATGATGTAAATAATCCTCTTAGCTATGAAATTATAGTTTCAGTATTAAAAGCAAAGTCCTATTGTTTGCATAAAATACTTCCAAATTTGTACATTGCAGCACAAATAGATATATTTTTTGATCTTAAACTAGGCACTATTTGAACTCTTCGATTACCACACAATTACCTGCCTTTTTTTACTCTAATCTATAAATTAAACCCTACTTCAATCAAAAAATAATATTTTTTCCATCCTCCTCTGTAATATATTTAACAAACTGGTTGCTATAATTGAATCTTATATCAATATTTTCTAGGATGTTTTAGGGTTCTAGTATTGCAGTAATCCACTTTTATTTATAATGGAAAGAGCTAAGTTTTCTAACAACTGTTGATTTCGATACTTGTATGTCACATTTAATATAAATATTTGAACATTTCTTAAGTGACGTAATTTCACAATAATCATATACCAATCGTAATATCTATTTTTTTTGTATTTGTGATGCCTTCTGACTAGGTCCACAACCGTCTCTTTTAAATATCTCTATCGTAATAATTTCCATGTGTCTGTTTAAAATGTTTTTAATTGTTTTCCGATCAAAATTGAACGTTTTTGCCATTTTAGATATATTATGCACTTCATTATTGGCTTGTATTATTAGGTTTCTAATGTCTTTGTTTATTTCTGTAACCATTAAGGGTTTAAATAATGACTGGGATTCATGTTTGGGAAAGTGGAATTTATGTTTGGGAAGAACGATAAGAATATTGTTATTTAATTAAAAAATAAGATGAAATAAATTAGCGGGACTTAAGTATGGGAAACTCTATAAAGGTATTTATTACAAAAATATTAAGTGGTTTTCAAAACTGATATGTTCCATATGAAATATAAATATATTTTTTGTTGATAAGAAACGCTTTCACTTAGTTAAGAGGCTGTAAGAAATAAAATTATTGTATAACTTACGATTAAATAATATATTAATTTTTATGTATTCCAAATGTAATAAATTAATTAAAATATTATCGATTCGAAAATGGTGACTCATCTTCTCTGAGTTTTTATAAAATCTAATAAGTAATTTTATAATTTGTTTGAAGCTAAAAACAATTATTTTGAAAAAATACAATAATAAAATTTAATTTCAAGGAATAAAAGAGGTTAAATTAATGTTATTCTTTCGTATATTTTAAATTTTGATCCATTAAAAAATATTTTATAAAAGTAGCAAAAGCAATCAACGTAGAGTATTTAATTAAGAAAAAAGTTAAACATATACTGAACTATAATCCAGGCTAAGAAAAATATATTTAAACTATTTTTTAAATTTATAAAATTCGAAAAATCTATATTATCATTTTAATAATTATAATCGATAAAAAAGAATAAAATTGATGCAAAAGAACTTATAAAGGGTATTTAAAAGGATAATACTGATTTTTTAATTACTAATAACTAAGAAGATAGATTTAACATGTTCTATAAAATATAAATATTTTATATTCTGATGAAAGATAATAAGGAAATTTTGTATTATAAAATTATTCAATGTAAATAAAAATAATTTAAACCAATATTTTTAGCCATTCAAGAAGGTAGAAAATGAAGTAAAATTTTCTTTGACATCAAATGTTTTTGCTTAATTCATAAAACTATGTAAAAAAATTTTGGTTAACTTTCTTGACAAATTATCTAATTCTTATTACAATCCAACTCTAAAATGAATAATTTTTTAAAATATATGCATCTAATAAACGTAATATTTAAAAAGGTTTATAAGGATTCTGATGTGACTAATATAGTGGCTTAAATTAGAACTTGAATGTTAGAATGTATATTCAACATTTAATAATGTGATTCAAGGATTCTTATTTTGCCTTAATAAAACTTAAATCTAAACTTGTCATTAATATAAAATTATCTCTGGGAAAAAATAAAGAATTTTCAACCCACCTTCAACAAAATATATTGTTGAATTTAAATAAATTTATTTAGGAAAGCATCCATAAATAATTTCCTTATTTAAATGATTATTTCGATTATGAAGTTTTAGGATACAAAAATTAAAAAAATATAAACTTAAAGATTCTTATTGCGGTACTATTGGGTTTCACACCACCAACTTTGAAAAAAAATTTTTATAAATTTTTTTTTTAAAATTTAGTGTTATGAAACCAGAAGAATTTTACAATATCTTATCATATTCAAACTCTTTGCCAGCTTTCCTTCAAGAAAGAAATGTGGTGCAATAAATAATCCTATTTATGGATGTCGTAACAAAGAAACTAAAATCCGAATAAAATAAGGATGGATTTAGATTTTAGTTTTCTTAATAATTTATGATATAAAAATGAACATTCTGTCTTTAATAATATTTTTTTTTGCGACAAACAAATTATTTTGTATTTCGTAAAAAATTTCCTGAAAACACGTTTATTAAATGATTGAATATTTGCAATTCAATTTATCTAAACTTAAGTTATACTATAAAAGTTTTATATAATAATTATTTTTTTAAAAAATTAATTTTTAAATTTGGGGTGTGAAACCCAGTAATGTCAATTAAAACTTGAAAATAGATCATCATAATATTACAAATTAATCATTTTTAGTTCTTTTGTCTTTTCCTAACATTTTTTCCGGGACGCTTGGAAACAAACTTAGTTTTTCCACCATTCTTGGGACCATCAAACCTTTTTTCTGATTGTTTAAAATTATCTTTCTTTCCTTTACCTTTAGGGACATATTTTTTTGATTTGAGTTTCGTATTCTTTTCAACTTTTTTTAAACTATCCTTTTTTATTCTTTCTTTATGAACCTTTTTCCCAAAATTTTTCATTTTTCTCATTTCAGCTACCCTTTTTGACTTTTCTTTGCTTTCCAAATTCATTTGTATACTTTCTTTAACCTGAAATTTATATGGAAAATTTACCTTATTCATATGTTCATCACTTTTAACCATTTCAGCAAAATAATCATCTGGCCTTTGAAGTGGTATTTTATTTTTTAGCAAAAGATCCAAAGCTTCCTTAACATTTTCAATTGCTTCATGATAACTAAGTATATTAATCTTTCCTTACAAAATGAATTCCTTTTTTAGATCATCTTGAGCTACATCGCTCAGTGAAAACTTATGTTTTTCATCATAGTTTTTAATTAGTACATCCTTGGGGGTTTTACATATAAATTCAAGGTTTTCAATCCAATGATGCTTTTTATTTACATTCTCCAGATCAGACATCAATTCTTTAGATATTCTTTTTATTTCAGTCTATTAAATTTAGCAAAGGTACTTTATTATTTACAAAAACCTTTTCAATCTCATCATCGGACATTATTGCACGCAGTATAAAATAAGGTAGATTTTTAAATTTTTTTAAATAAAATAAATTATTTATTTAATTAATTAATTAAGTACAAAATTAAAGAGCGTGCGCAATAATTTGGAATAAAATGGCTGGTTTGTCGTACGGAATATTTAGAAGTAATTGGAGCAAAATTTAAAATACAGGAGTTGATTAATTATTGTAAATATTAAGGAGTTAAACCAGGTTATTTTTCTCTATTATATTAAAATTTTATTTCTAAAAAAATCATGTTGAAGAAACAAAATATTCGTTTAATCTTATTTAAAATGACAAAATATAAATGCTTCAATCATAAACTTAATTTATTTGATTAGAGGCCACAAATTAACTAATTATTCATACACTGAATAATATTGTTAGCATAGTTGAAATTTTATAGTGAGAAATATATGAAAGTTCAAGGTTACAAAATATTTGGATATTTCTGGAAAAATAAATCAAGTTGTTCATAAAATATTATGATGGAAATTAAAAGCTGAGGTTCAAACTTATTATTAAATTATTTTCAATTTATATATTAATACTAAAGTCTTAAAACTTTTAACTAGGTTTATATTTAAAATAGATAATAATCCACTATTGGATGAATCAATATGGAGAAATCAATATTATTGATGTAATAAATCATATAAAAACAGAAAAATTTTATCTATTAAGAAACCATTCAGCTAAGTTTTGTTTTCTATTATTCAAAAATATATAAAGTTCTGTATAAGATGTATTCTAAATGATGTGGTTTTTATGATTTAATGTTAACCGCAAATTCCGCACAAAATATTTTTTTTTAACATTATAATGATAAATTTTTCCCAATATATTATAAAAAGCAATAGAGGCAAGGATAAAATAGCATATGATGGCTATTTCTATTATTTGAGTCGCACCAATGCTAATACAAAATCTTGGAGGTGCAATCAAAAAACCTGTAAAGCCTTTCTTTATACTGATATTGAAAATAAATATACCAATAGTACTGATCACAATCATATTAAAAATGATAAAAAATTTGACCATATTATTTTGCATGAAAAAATTAAAAAAAGATCTCTAGATTATCAGGAATCTCCAAGAAATGTAGTTAAAAATTCTGTTGATGATGAAAACCCTTCAAATTATGGATTTAATTATACATATCTTGTTAATCAAGTTACTAAATTTAAGAAAAAAGAAAATTTTACTTTATCTAATGCATATGATATTCCGCTTGAACTTTTAAAAACAAAAAGCGGAAATCAGTTTTTACAGTTTGATTCTGGAATTGATGATATTGAAAGGGTTTTGATCTTAAGTACACATGAGAATTTTGAACATTTAAAATTTAATTCAATTATATTATGCGATGGAACCTTCAGATCAGTTCCAGATCAATTTGAACAGCTTTTTACATTTCAATGTAAAATTCAAGATAGTTTTAAACCATTAATATTTTGTTTAACGAAAAAAAGAATATTTCCTCTTATTTGAAGATTTTAAATTTGTTAAAAGATTTCAAAGAATTAAATTTAGAAAATAAAAATTTTAAATTAGATTTTGAAAAAGCATCTTTTTCTGCATTTAAACAAGCATACAGAAAAATTTCTATCTATTGCTGCTCATTTCATCTAGGCCAAATAGTTTGGCATCAAATTCAAAGTTCTGGTTTTCCTAAAAATTAAAAAGAAAACTCTAAATTCAAATTTAATATTAAAATGATCCTTTCGCTGTGTTTTGTAACTGAAGAAAAATTTATCTTTGTTTCACAAAAATTAGAAATATATTTGAAAAATTCTGACTGTAATTTTTCTATTATAATATATAAGTGGTTTAAATCAAATTATATTCACAATAATCTAGAACAAAATAGTTCTATAACATATTGGAATTGATATAAAAGAATATTAAATGATATTCCCAGAACAACTAACAGCCTAGAAGGATTTCATAGGCATATTAAAAACTTCTTTTCATCAGGCCATCCATCAATATTTGATCTGGTTTCTGAACTTCAAAAAGAGCAGAAAGTAAATGAAAATTTCTTCATTAGATCTCATTATGAAACTTTTAGCAAAAAAGAAGATGAAATGAAAATCAAGATTACAAAATTTGCTGCTCTTGAAGAAATTACTTATTTGAAAATGATTGCATTAAACTTCAATTAGAAGTTAGATAAATAATAAAAAAAAATAATTTTTTTTGAGTTTACTATATTATTTTTTGTTAAATTTAATACTTCTTATTTAATTTTTATAAAAAAAAATATTTGTTCGGAATTTACGGATTTTCCGCGCAGAGCGGAAAATGTGGATAGCCAAGTTTTGTTCTCTATTATTCCAAAATATATTAATTTCTGTATAAGATGCATTCTGAATGATGTGGTTTTTATGATTTAAACCTGAATTATAATAAAATTTCTTTGCACCTATTAGAGGTTTAAGTATTTTAATATATGATAAAAAAAAAACTTAAAACGTGTATGGAATAGCTGGATGTAATAAACATCTACGCTTTGGGAAGTTCTTTGCTGGTCAAGGATAAATTTAAAACTGTTTATATTTGAATTTTTCAGTATTTATTATTAAAATAACTTACTAAGAATTATTATTGTTATTTTACACAATAATTTTAATTTTAAAATATTTGTATAATTTATTATTAAATCAATATTTACATTATTCAAAAATATATTAACTAATAATTTTATTTAATAAAAATTTATTAAATATATTCTCAAATTATTATTTAAAAATTAATGTTTACATTATTCAAAAATATATTAACAAATAATTTTATTTTTAAAATATTTATTTAAATTATTCACAAATTATTATTTACATTATTCAAAAATATTTTAACTAATAAATTCATTTTTATAATATTTAGAGAATTTATTCTCAAATTATTTTTTGAAAAAATATCACCTCGTTTTTCGCTTATAAGCTACTAGCTTAATAGGGTTTTTTGCAGCCCAATACTTTTGAGTTATTTTTACTAAGCTACTATTTTATACTAAGCTAATATCTTAGTAAAAATAATGTTAAGAAAAATCCCCCAAAAAAATTCGAAATCAAAATATTAAAAACAAATTTATTATCATTTATTTAATTATGTCAGAAAAAAAACGAAAGACTTATACATTGAATTCAAGCTCGATGCTGTTAATTACGCTCAAGAATCATCAATTGCTTAGGCTGCTGATCATTTTGATGTACATATTAGACTCATTGAGCTATAGAAGTTTCAAAAAAATCTGATCGAGTCCAAGGGTAATAAAGAAGCAAAGGTTATCAAAAGAATCCGCTCAACTAAGTGGCCTCATTTAGAAGTAAAGGTAAATTAATAAATTTTAAAAAGAAAGAAAGCAAGGATTCATGGTATCAGGAACTTCAATATTGCGAGAAGCACGAAATTTGGCCATACATTTAAAAATCAATAATTTTAATGGATCAGCATACTGGATTTTTAGCTTTGTGAAGAGAAACAAGCTGGTTATTTGTGCTGTCAGCTCGGTTGGTCAGAAACTTTTTGAAGACTGGGAAGAAAAAATGAAAAGTTTTGTTGATTATGTAACTTTACACAAAGCAAATTATACACTTGAACATATTGGCAATATAGATGAAATACCAGTCACATTAAATATGCCATCGAAATTCACTGTTGATGAGAAAGGCTTAAACGATGCCCGTACAATTACAACAGGTGCAGAAAAATGTCGTTGTACTGTAGTTTTGTGTGTAACTGCTGCTGGTCTAAAACTTCAGCGTATGTGATTTTCAAAAGCAAAACTTTGCCATCAGGTTTGTTTCCATCAAATATCATAATATCAGCATATAAAAAGTCTTAAATGACTTCCACTGAAACTCATTTGTGGCACGATAAAGTCTGAATGAAACAAAAAGGTTCAATTTTCCATCAAAAGTCACTCTTGATGCCTGACTCTGCACCAAGACATCGTACGGTGGAAGTAAAAACAAAATTTGCGTAATTTGGAACTTTTATCTCAATGATTTCTGGAGGACTTACATGGAAGCTGCAAGTTTTTGATATTAGTGTCAATAAATCATTCAAGGCTCATCTTCGATGTTATTGGGAAGATTTGATGGTCAGTGGCTACAAGCAATACACTAAGTCTGCAAATTTTAAACGAGCTTCATGTGAAGAAATTTGTGTATGGATATCTGAGTCATGGAAAGCAGTTCCTGTTACAGCAATTTTTAATGGATTTAAAAAGACAACAAGTCAATTTTATGGAAATAAGGAAGAAGAAGAGGCAGAAATTGATGAAGAAGAATTGAATGACTAAGATCAAATGATTCGAGAACAACTTATTAATATTTTAATTGATGAAGACAATTTTGCTGGTGAAGATGATGATTTTTTATATAAAAAATAAAATATTGTTGTAAAATTGATAATCATTTCCCATTTTTTTTCTTATTTTTTTACTAAGAGCTTTTTGGCAAACAAAAAACTTTTTAACTCTACTAAGATCGTAGCATGTATCCAAAAAACAGGTTATTTACATTATTCAAAATTATTTTAACCAATAATTTTATTTTTAAAATATTTTAAGAATTTATTGTAAAATTATTATTTAAAAAAATATTGCTTACATTATTCAAAATTATTTTAACCAATAATTTTATTTTTAGAATATTTAAAGAATTTATTCTAAAATTATTATTTAAAAAAATATTACTTACATTATTCAACAATATTTAACGTATAATTCTATTTTTAAAATATAAAATTTATTTTTAAATTATTTTAAACGAAACAATATGCTAACATTATAGTATTTTTAATTTTTCTTCTTAAATAACAAATTTTTGTAAAATATAAAATCTATAGATCTCAAAGTTGATATTTCCTGAAAAATATATGTTTACGTCATCCAGGTCCTTTAATTCATTTTTGCAGACTTTTAGAACTACATATTTAACATTAAATATGTGCGACATCATTAAAAAAGCATAGAATAAATTTAAAATTATAAAAAAAATTCTATTTTTTCATTTATTTGTTAAAATAACAATTAATATCAAATTTATTATTAAAAAACTTTATTCTCTACATAAACCTAACTTCTAGGTATAGTTGTATAAAATTAACTTTGGTAATGAATATAAATTTAAAGTTTCTTATACTTATAAATGATAGATGGATTAAATTAACCTAATGGAGTTGGTTAAAATAATTTTTCTTCTTAATTTCAGCTAAAGGTATTATTCATCAGTTTAAACAATAATATTTGGCTGAACTTATCTCCGGTATAAGAAAAACATCCCTAATTTTATATAAAAAGTATTTAAAAAATTAAATTTGTAGTATTATTATCCAAAAGTATTCTGAGCTAAATTTTACTCTATCTTTACTACTATTATCAAATAAATCACGTCCTTTCATCCATTTATTTGTAATTTTTAGAATTTAATAACTTTCAGCTACAAATTGCTGTTTATTAGTGATGATTTTTTATAATATATACATGTGTTGAAAATTTAAATGTATCAGAGATTTACTGCTCTAAATTGCATCATTTAACAATTTTTTTTAGTTTTAGTTTGATATTAATATAACAAAAACCTTTTATAATTTTGATTTCTTTAGCAATGCACCTACAAACTTAAAAATATAGTTCAATTTTAACACATTATCTTTTTTTCAATTTCTTTCAACTACAATTCTTAATAATAAGTTTTAAGATTTTTAAAAAAATCTATAAACACATAACTGTTCCTAATTTTATATAATTATCAGTTTCATATTTTAAACTATTTTTATAAATTTAAATCAAACTAAACAAAAAGAACTGCAGCTCTATACTTTTAAATAATTTATTCTTTATTTTATAGAAATTGGAATTATTTTTTTAATGGCGTGACAATATTCTTCAACTATTTATTAATACATTCATTTAAATCATCAACAATTTCGAAAGAAAATGATTAAATCAATAGTTTTATTTATTAGTTATATTAAAAATATTTTCTATTTTTATTTAGCTTTACCTTGTTAGAATTTTGTTTATTTTAAAAATGATATTTTAATTTTAAAAACTGATGTACAATTCTAATATATATGAAATTTCACATTACAAATGTGGAAATAATTGGATGTTTGTTATATATTATTGGTTTAAATTATTATATAAATCAAATTTCTTATTTAAAAGGATTATTTTAATTTTTTTATTTGTTCATGTATTATTGGTTTCTTTATATTGTTTTAAAATAAACCTTATAGTTGATTTTAATATGATAAACACTAATAAGTTTATTTTTTTTGCTTAGAAAAATTTTAAAATTTGGTGGCACGTATATACTCCCCGTGATTATAATGTAATGTAATTTAATTCTAATAAAAAAATGATATCTTGATTGTTATTTAATTAAATCATGATACATGTTATAATAAAAATAAAAAATAATCCATTGATTTATATTCTTTAAACTACAAAAGCTTTTTTGAACTTTTGAAAACAAAAAATGACGCCATTTACTTATGACAGGAACGACAATTGTGAGTGATATGTGAGCCTCTTATGCAATCACTGACAGACAATTCGCGGAAAAATTTCCCGACATTTTGCCCTAAATTTATAGAAAAA